>BQNB010022897.1:45341-62439 GCA_026074375.1 Tanacetum coccineum | reverse complement strand
TCAAATGAAGTGCGTTTGGTTACCCCATGAACGGGTACACCAACGGGGAAGTTCAGTCCCAAATAGATCTATTCACAGCATTCGCACATACCCCAACGAGTAATTAATGGTTCATGATAGTGGGGATTTAATGGCAAAAGTAGGTACTTAGGCAATAATATATCAGGATAGCATATAGTTGGAAAAATACTTGCATTCATGGTTTAAGCATGCATCCCCCTCACGGGTTTATGATATATTAAAGAGATTTAAAAGTGAGGTTATGAACTCACCTTAACAGGGAAAATCTAATTGATGGCAAAAGTATATCAAGTGAAAGTAACGACTTCGTCATACAACCTAGGGTAATATGTCAAGTCTTAGTGTAGTTGTTTATGTTTCAAAACTTTACAGAGTTTAACGTATTACTTTGATTTATTAATTTATAGAGTTATTGTATCACTGTTCGGCCTATCATAATTCAGAGGTCATGCAGTATCGTTTGAGGAGCTAGGGAACTTTAAATCGTAAACCCAGCAAACTCGTCAAAACGTATACTCAAATGAAAACCCCTCATATGAAATTCCCTAGTAACGTGATACGATAAGATTTTAAGTTTCTTCAAAAGTTAGTCGATGATAAATTATGTTAAACATATAACGTAATTGATTTATAATGCGTCGATCATTGATTAATAACGACAAATGTGTCAGGTTTTAACAAAATCGAGTCTTATAATATTTATATACATTTTTATAATTTGAATAAAAGTATTATATTTTATATTTTTAAGAATACAAAAATGGCAATATATACTCTTAGTTTATAAACTTTTACAAGTTTAGTCCTTTAAGTATATATATATTAAACCTTTATCTTTAGAACTTGGCAAAATAGTCCCTCGTAGTTATAACTTTGGAATAATGACATTTTCAGCCCCTTTAGTTATAAATTTCAAAAAGTTACGATATATACTCATATGCATGAAAACTTTTACAAATCAAGTCCAAAAAGCCATGCAAGGTTATTTTAAGATTCTAAATGATATTTTCAGGTTATAGCTTATTATAATAAGTTAAAATAAGATGTTTTAACGTAACAAAAGTTTAGAAAAAGGATTCGTTAGCTAGATAATCAAAACGGGTCATTTTTAGGGTTTTAATAAAAAAAGCATGGGTTTAAGGATTCAAGGCTTAAACAAGATTTCATATAGGCTCTAATAGATCTTATGATAGTTCTAATACAGATTATGAGCTTATTGAACAAGATTATAAGCTTACTTGAGCTAAAATGGGTCGAAATAGGGTTTTCAGGTTTGTACGCCTAGTAACGACTTCAAGGGATTCTTTTTCTTGATTCTTGGATTCTATTCTGATCTTAGGGACATCTCTTGATCCTTCTTGGTCTGACTTAGAGCTCCATTTGAGTGTATGATGAAATTTGAGGTGTGATTGAAAGAGGGTGTATGTTTCGGCTATATATAGTGCTCAAAACCCTTGGTGCCCAAGTTTTCTTGTTTGATTAGTGTCCTAGCTAGCTTAGGTGATTAAGGGATGCTAGTATGATGAGTAAGGTAAGCTAGAAACTAGATATGAAGAGGTGGAAGGGGTGTGTGGAGGTTCGGCTGCCAAGGGGGTGTTTGGAGTGCAAGTAGCTTACAAAGAGGTGATGGAGGTGCTTGTAAGGTGCTTAGGGAGATAGTAGGTTAGTCATAGAGGTGTTTGAGGTGTTAGGGTGCTAGCTTAGGTTTAAGATGGGTCAAAATGAATGAAAATGGGTGACGGTTTGGTTTTGGTTTCGGGTTAGGATTTAGGGTTTAGGATTAAGTTTAGGGTTTAGTTTTAGGTTTAAAGTGTAATTAGGGTTTTAGGGTTTTATTTAGGGTTTTAGATTAGGGTTTTAGAATGACTTAGGGTTTAGGTTTAGGGTTTAGAAGTCATGCATTAAGTGTTTGTACCTTGTGGTAAAGTGGTGTAAAGTTTAAACATGGTTTAGGAGCTTAAATGACCTAATTAGGTTTTTAGGCATGATTAGCTTGTACATTGTGCTTTAGAAAGTTGTAACTTGATTTAGGAGGGAAAAGATATTCAAATGTTTTTGCATTGTACACTTGTACGCATGCTTTGAATACTTGCACATTCATTTTATATGTATACATTACATATAATTAGGGTTTTGATATAAACGTTAACGTTTAATGCTTGTTTTGAAATAACGTTGTAAATGGTATGTTAAATGGATAATGTACTTGGTAAAAATGATATTAAGATATAGACTTGACATATTAGGATGTTTACATGATGTAAACATAGATATAGATGGTATTGATTGAGGTTGCGTGAGCTCGTTTACTTTAGTTATGTAAACTACGTTACATAATGGAATAAAGCGAAATTTTTACCTATAAAAAGGTAGTATATATAATAGATGGATATTACAGTGCATCTAATTTAATAGATGGATAATTACATTGATGAAAATTGTGGGTTGTTATAAGAACCGTGGAAACAAGACTGGAAACAAAAATGGGAACAAGACTAAAAACCAGACTGGAGGTAACGAAGCTACAACAAGGGCTTATGCCATTGGAGGAATTGAAGAGGAGCAAACCCCGAGTCCAAAGTCATCACGGGTACGTTCCTTCTCAAATAACTGTTATGCTTCTATGTTATTCGATTCGGGTGCCGATAGGAGTTTTGTGTCGTCTACCTTTAGTGCTTTGCTTGATGTTGCACCATCCACTTTAGATGCTAGTTATGCCATAGAACTTGTCGATGGAAGGATTTTAGAAACATATATTGTCTTTAAAGGATGTACGTTAGGATTATTAGGTCACCCGTTCGACATAGATCTAATGCCCATAAAACTTGGTAGTTTCGACGTCATCATCGGTATGGATTGGTTGGCGAAATACCACGTGTTGATTGTTTGTGATGAGAAGGTCGTCTGTATCCTTTATGGAGATGAAGTGTTGATAATCCGAGGTGACGATTGTGACGGCGGAAGTAAGTCGAGGCTGAACATCATATCGTGTACGAAGACCCAGAAGTATATACAGAAGGGATGTCAAGTTTATCTAGCGCAAGTTACATCCAATAAGACTGAGGACAAGTCAGAGGAGACTCAGAGGAGACTTGAGGACGTGTCAATCGTACAGGAATTTCCAGAAGTCTTTCCTGAAGACTTGCTTGGACTACCACATGCTTGACAAGTTAAATTTCAAATCGACTTAGTCCCTGGTGCTGCACCTGTAGCACGAGCCTCGTATCGATTAGTATCAGCCGAAATGCAAGAGTTATCCACTCAGTTGCAGGAACTTTCTGAAAAATGATTTATAAGATCCAGTTCCTCACCTTGGGGAGCTCCGGTTTTGTTTGTCAAAAAGAAAGATGGATCTTTTTGGATGTGTATCGACTACCGTGAACTAAACAAACTTACTATGAAGAACCGATACCCACTTTCAAGAATCGATGACTTATTTGATCAACTCCAAGGGTCAAGAGTCTACTCTAAGATCAACCCGAGATCTTGTTATCACCAACTCAGAGTTCGTGAAGAAGACATTCCAAAGACAGCATTTAGGACTCGATATGGTCACTACGAGTTCCAAGTAATACCGTTTGGCTTGACTAACGCACCAGTAGTATTCATGGATTTGATGAATCGGATGTGCAAACCATACCTAGATAGATTCGTGATTGTATTCATCGATGATATTTTGATCTACTCCAAGAGCAGAAAGGAGGAGTTGTACGCCAAGTTTTCAAAGTGTGAGTTTTGGCTGTCAAAGGTATAATTTCTTGGGCACGTGATTGATAGTGAAGGCATTCACGTTGATCCAGCTAAGATTGAGTCCATTAAGGATTGGGCGTCACCCAAGACACCAACCGAGATTCGTCAATTTTTAGGTTTGGCCGGTTACTACTGACGATTTATCGAAGGTTTCTCAAAGATCGCTAGGCCTATGACAAAGTTGACTCAGAAAAGTGTGAAGTTTGATTGGGGAGAAAAGGCAGAGGCTGCGTTTCAGCTGTTGAAACAAAAATTGTGTAGTGCACCGATTTTGGCTTTACCCGAAGGAAGTGAGAATTTCGTGGTATACTGCGATGCTTCGCATAAAGGGTTGGGCGTGATTTTGATGCAAAAGGAGAAGGTCATAGCTTACGTATCCCACCAACTCAAGGTTCACGAGAAGAACTATACTACACACGACCTAGAGCTTGGTGTAGTATTGTTTGCCTTAAAGATGTAAAGACACTATCTGTATGGCACGAAGTGTGTCGTGTTTACTGATCACAAGATTTTGCAACACATTCTCGATCAGAAGGAGTTGAACATGAGATAACGACGATGGTTAGAGTTGTTGAGCAACTACGATTGTGAGATTCAATATCACCCAGGAAAGGCGAACGTGATGGCTGATGTAAGAGGAAAACCCCTTGAGTTTCAAGTGGGAATAAGGTCATGCTGAAAGTGTCACCATGGAAAGGGGTGATACGTTTTGGCAAACGGGGAAAGCTGAACCCACGTTATATTGGACCTTTTAAGATCATGGCTAAAGTAGGAACATTTGCCTACCGACTTGAACTCCCAGAATAGTTAAGTAGAGTTCATAGTACGTTTTATGTCTCAAATTTGAAGAAATGCATGTAGGTTTCGATTTACCACTTTCTCTTCATAACCCGAACACGAAACAAGAAACTAGAGAGAGAGAGAGTCGTGTAGAGAGAGAGAGATGAGAGAAAAAGAAATTTTAGATTTTTGAGAATTAGATATTTGAAAACTAGATATTTTCTAAAAAGAAAATATCTATATATATTTAGATATTTAGAAAATATCTAAATATATATATACCCCTACACATTTAATGTGACGCGCGGGATATTTAACTAGGACCCGGGCTCGGGATTTGTTTGGGATTAAACCCGAAACATATACAATATTAGATTATCTATCGAGCCCGATTCCCGATATTATCCTGTTACAACATTAACTAATTAAAGACCGAAGCTCCATCGTAGAGTGACCGAGCTTCCTTGTTCGACTCAATAAATTGAGGCTAACAATCTCCCCCGAAGTGAGGTCTTGAACACGGGAACGAGCTTCCTTTATTGACTCAATAAAATTGAGGCTAACAATCTCCCCCGAAGTGAGGTCTTGAACACATAGACTGATGGTCAGAGTGAGGAACCATTCAGACGTCGGACGAAATGTTACGTGCAGTGTACTCGACTTGGGAAAGCCTCGGGTTATAAACATTTACTGTTAGTGAAATATTTTGTACATCTATAGTTACCATACCGTATATAAGGTCTGCTCCATTTGAGGCTTATTTGGGCCCCCCTACATGGTGCCCCTCTCGATCATCCTATCTGCTGGGCTGAAGTTAGAGATAGTCAGCTCACTAGCCTAGAGATCATCCGCTTGGGACCTCTGTGACCACGATCGTTTCAAATAAAGTGCGTATCAAGCTGCTTTTTTGTTTGATCGTCAAAAGACCTATGCTGACGTAAGATGAAAATCCCTTAAGTTTCAAAAGGTGATAGGTCATGCTAAAAGTGTCACCATGGAAAGGGGTGATACGTTTTGGCAATCGGGGAAAGCTGAACCCTCGCTATATTGGAACTTTTAAGATCATAGACAAAGTAGGAACCATTGCCTACCGACTTGAGCTCCTAGAGCAGTTGAGTAGAGTTTATAGTACGTTTCACGTCTTGAATTTGAAGAAATGCATGGCTGATGAACCTCGTGCTTTTACGGTGGATTGAATTCGAAATCGTTGAAAACTCTACTTCATCGTAGAACCTGTCGAGGAGTCATGGACGTAGAGGCTCAAGCATCTAAATCTGAGTCTTATTCCGATTGTAAAGTTACGTGGAACTTAGGAGAGGTCCTGAGTGCACCTGGAATGTGAAACATCAAATGCAAAAGAAGTACCTCTTTTTTCCCATTTATGCGCCAGTAATAGCAGAAACTATGACGTAAGCTTTAAAGACAAAGCTCTTTTTAACGGAAAGGATGTGACACCTCGCAAATTTCCGTTCAATATTTTAGCCATAACTGGTTGATAATTTGAATTTTTAAAGGTTTCGTAACTTTTATGTAACGGGAAGTTATCGTTTTATTGAGAACTGGTTCTCAGGGAAAGCGCATCCGGGACACCAAGCGTTGTAGTATTTTTGCAATAGCCACGTTTTTATATTTTAAGGCAATATTTAAAATTTTATAATTTTCGGTGATACTGTTATTCGTTTCGTTACTCTTTGTACGCCGTGAATCTGAGTTATTTAAAATAGTCGGCATATGCATAGGCGGAACTTTGTAATTAATCAAAAAAAGACGCCAATGCATCTTACAAAATATTGGACAACCATTTGTCTCCCCCCCCCCTTTGTTATTTGTTTCGTCTCAAACAAATACCCTATGTGAACCTTAGATGCCAATTTTAATTCAAAGTCAATAAGACAAACTCCAACTCATATTTTGTCCTAGCTTATTTGTGATGAGTAGATCTTTTGTTCACTCTCTTCTTTGTCTATCCCACGGACATACAAACATACACATTTTAGTGTGTGAAGTAATTTGCACATATATACCATCTGGCTGCGCTCAGCGCAGCATCTAGTTTTTATTCATATTTCACACACACTAATCATTGAGTTTTTTTTGCTCTCTGTTCTTCCTAGCTACGAAAAAACACACACAATAATACTCTCTTGCACGCTCGCAATCTAACTTTTCATCTTTGATCAAAAACTCTTGAAGATTTGTGAGGTTATTTCATCTTCTAAAAAACACATCAAAACTTTGTATAGTCTTAAAATCTTTTAATAAACGTTGTACTTTCATAATCATCTTGATGTCATAAATATAGTTTGTACAACTTATTTTGTAAAGATAAAGATTTTAAAACTACATAAACCTTAAAAGGTTATGCTTATGTTTCGAAAATAATAAAAGAAAATATAAGGAAAATATAGTTTTGTGATCGTGGTTATTTTTGTGTAATCAAAATGGTATGTTATAGCTTATTTTAATTCGGATTATATAATAAGTTAATGGGAAAGCTTATTTGATTATTTTCGAGATATGTGACTCTATATATGTGCGTCATAAATTAGAAAAACCTAGAATATTTGTTCAAGCTAGTTTCTTGTAACTTAAATTTATTGAGCGTATTTCTAGCTTATTTTTATTCGGCTTATATAATAAGCTTTTGTAAAAGCTTATTTTGATTATTTTGAGCTTAATGGGCTTATGTATGGTTCGACCTAAATAAAAAAGGAAGGAGAATTATTTGTTTAGCTTACTTTGTTTCGGCTTATATTTGTTAGCTTATTTTTCTAGCTTATTTTAAAAGGACAAATAGTAAACTTATTCGGCTTAATAAATAAGTCCGAATATGGTTTTCTTGGCTTTTAGCCGCGTCCCACAACCAAGACCCAACGCCACGAGCTTATTCTTAAGCTTATGTGGTTCGACTTATTATTGCTTGGCTTATTGTGAGCTTATTGATAGCTTATTATTAAGTCGCGTGTTTATTAGTTAAGGTTTTACTTATCGGACTACATAGATAAGTAAAACTACATTTTTGGACTTAACGGGCCAAGGCCCAACATAATACATTATCACCAAGACGTAAAGCTACGGTGTTAGCTTATTGAATAAGTTTATGATGGTATTTAAATAGTGTCGACTTAGACGTTTATGTTTAAACTTGTTTTGAACGTTTAAAACGTTTCAAATAATAACATTATGGTTATTGGGCCGTAAAGCCCAATAAGGTTCAAATGGTCTTTAGATTAAATAGTAAAAGAATTTGATGTGTATAGTTTGTAGATATGAAAAGAGGATTGAAAGTGATATGAAAATGGTTTTTAAATAAAGTCTACGACTTTGGAAAACATGTAAACACGAACAGGTCATGCCAAATTTTTTATAAATTATTATACTTAGTAAATATTAGAAAACGCACATGATAAAACTAGATTATGGGATTTATTAAAATGTGACCGAAACAAATTTATATATTTATATCCTATATATATTTTATTGATATATATTTATATATATTATATACTATTTTATTATAATTTATATCTATTACTTGACATTTATATGAATATGAATATTAATATACGTACTATTTATTTATCATTTTACGTCACGAAAAATTTTAAACTATTTACGTATCACAAGCGTTAATTTTTGGAAATATATTAACAAAAGTACACTAGTATATGCTTATGCATTATCCGCACTTCTGCGCTACTCCGATATTAAACCAAATCTTCATTTCATAGGTTGTCTATACGAACCGTCGTTCGTTATCGTGTGATTTTATTCTAGATTATTCTTCTTCGATTCAACAAATCAAGGTGAGTTCATAGGCCCCACTTTTATGTTTTGAATAATTATTTTAGAACTTAGGAGTGATAAAACATTGGCTTGCTTCTAAAACTGGACACAAGTACTATACGTGAGAAATTCCCCGTTTACGTGTTGCCTAAGTTGCATTTAGACCACTATTGCCCAACTTATCATGAACAGTTAATCACCTTTAACCGACTGGTTGGTTAAGTGAGCGCGAGTGAATAAATAGATCTATTGGGACTAATTATCCCTATCCGGGTAAAAAGCACTTACTAGTTCGAGTTTGCCAAGAACTAATGGATATATGTCATGTCGAAACTAGTTAGGTGGTCTTTGGTTGGACACCTGAAGGGTAAGCCTTTATAGCAGTGTACATGCTATCTTTCAGTATTAGCTTCGGTGTCATGAGCTTAGTGCAACGTAAATGCCTCTTTATGTGAAGTTGTATCTCTATAATGGTCGCTTACATTTTGGGAAAATCTTGTGGTCCACCATTAATTACGTTAGAATAAACCTATGAAATTCCCAACTTTATGTACATTTAAGCATGTTATTTATCAGAGTGTTAGCTTGGATGTCGTTGCTTGATCTATGTGAAGTCTATTTGCCCGGACCAGTTTTCCAAAAATTTACCTATGTCTTTAAATACCATTGTTGAACTCGTTTAAGCTTCCGCGTTTTAACTTTGAACCTTTTAAATCTGATCAATGTAAAACTTATTAATATTTTGAATTTATGCAACGATGTTTATCTTTAAAACGTACCCTTAGAGGTCGTTCTTTATACTTTGTACTTGAGATATTCAGTGACGTTACGCTGTTTTCCGAACATAATCAGACGGGATACCCCCTGTTGGGGGTGGTCTAGTGTTAGCTTGGAGTCAGTGGCAGGTCAGAGAGGATGCACAAAGATCAGCTCTGTGGCATGCCATCAGTGATACGCAGGGAAAGAGCCGAGAGTTGCGATTACATCTTGCAGAGGAGAGACGAGTGCGGTTAGAATTGGCTGAGATTGTTGACAGTATAAGGAGAGGGCAGGAGCCCAGAAGAGATGTGTAGGATATATAAGGTTTGGATTAGTAGTTTGTGTATATCACAAAACCGGGTATCATCGGTTAGTGTCGATTTTATGATTAGAAAAATCCCTTTTTGTATTGGTAGTTATGACAAATCCTTGCTAGTCGTTAGGTGATTTGTATTGAAATTGTTTCGTGATAGTGAAGGAAATTTTGTTCGAAATTTATGGATAGAAGTATTTTTTTGTGTTATTGTGTGATTAGCTTGAGAGAGCAGTTTTCTCGTGTGTAAGTGCGGATGCGCTGGTCGCTAGTATAGAGCGGATACAATTTCTTATTATGATTGGCGGATTGGAAGTGTTCGATGTAGTTAGTATGTTCTGTAAGCTTGAAATATATTCGAGCTGATCGATTTTTTTTACCATCTTGTTAGAAGATCTAATAGGAAAGTGATAGACGGTGAATGGTCACGGAGATTATTGGAAAGAGTTGCGGTGATCAATTGGGAAACATGATCATACTTGTTATTGTGTAAGCTTTTTAGAGGTACCTTGACCTACCTAAGTGATGCTAGATATAAGATACTCGTGGTTATATAATTGATTTGGAAAGTTTAAGGCGAATATGATGAGGTTAGATATATAAAACACAACCTTATAGAAGGTAGACAGGATTGTTTGACCAAGTAAGGCTTACTTAGGGATTCTGAGTGAGTAAGTGTTGGTAAAGTAGAGTGTGAGTCGTATTGTGTAGGACGTATACCCTGTAGGGTTAGTCCCGTTGGTTGAATAACCAGAAAGATTGGCGATGCCAATTCTGATAGAATAGTCATCACGTCGAGGACTGGATCGTATCCTGACACCCAACTGAGACAGTGTGACCTAAGTATGAGAAATTTTGAATCTAAGAGATAGTATGAGAGGCTATCATAATTTTGTGATCGGATATGGATTGACCATGAGAAAATGTAGGATTTGGACTGTTGAAATACTTAGTCTCTAGAGGAATCATAAGAAACCTCGCTTGAAAAGACTAAATCCTAGTGATTGATGTGATTCTTTGAGGAATGGAATTTCCTATCAGTGATGTGAGTTGAAAATTTGAGTTGGATATTTCGTGGCAAATTTCTTTAAGGGGTGAGACTGTGATAACTGGTAAATTGCCCAGGGTTAAGTATTATAAAATATTGTAATTTTGTATTTTGAAGTCTTTCGATCTTGTTAGTTTTCCTGATGAAAGCTGAAAAGTTGACTTCTGATGACTATTTTTGCGTAAAACGGTTTGGGTTTAACCGGAAGTTTGATGGAGTTTTGAGTTCGTAAATGAATCTCTTTTGATTCGTTTTTTCTGTTTTAGAGTGGTTTTGAAGTTTTCTGCGCTTTCCGGGAAGTTTTCCCGCATTTAGCGAAAAATCGTCACGCAACGCGTACCAGCACGACAGTTTAGTTAAGTGTGGAGATTTAACGAAGTTGAGAATGTTTTAATGGGTTTATTTTTGTAATAACTTCATAATGATAAAATAAGTTGGTTAAAAAACGTAATTTTGTGTGTGTAGATTTGAAAGTTATTAGAAATGGTTGTTTCCGATGAAGTTCGATAAAAGACTGTATCGGTCGTAAAAGGTGATTTTTTGGTTGAAAAATTGTAAACCATATTTTTGTGTATTGAATTTTTTTTACTTTGATAGCAAGGTTCGGTTGAGTTTTGTCAAAAATTCATGTTTTCAGTCCGGAGTCGGCCGGCAACGGCTCAAAATGGATTTTTGTAGCAATTTAATGTGATAGGTGTCGTGTGAATAACCTAGGTTTATGTAAAAATGATTTTGAATGCAATGAAAATAATAACTCAGTTCAGTTGACGTTTTAAATAGATGAAAATTGAGTTTTTAAATGATCCCGGCACAAAAAGAAGACCCGAGACCCTCCCTAGGATCCATTCGGTCAAGGGAACCAAAGAGGAGACAATATGGCTATTTTTAAGCTAGCATTTCTTGCATAGTACTCTTATAACCACCATTACCTCAACCATTTCATTCATGCATCTCATTTTGAAAATCAAAAACACAAAAATCTCTCCATCTCTCTCTAGAATCGGACAAACCATAAGGAAGAAGAAAACAAAGATTTTGAAGATTTTCTCAAGAACACGGGTTAAGAATAGATAGTGGGTTGATAGTTATTAGACGCGGGTTATATAAAAGGTGTACGAGTTCGTTCCTTTCCGATCAAACGTACCAAGTCCATCCAAACTTGGAAGTTTTCTAAATTTGTTAAAAAGTTGTACTTTTATGCTACTATGGGTGATACAAAACCTAGTTTGTTACAGTATGAATCGTCGTATTTAAAATCAAATTTGGAAACAAAAATTGTGAATATGGGTGTTGGTGCGTTCGGCTTGTAAGAAGAAAGAACAGGGATTTTTAAGTTTAAATAAAATGGTTGTTGTGGTAATTTTTCATTTTTTGAAAGTGCTTAAAAAGGGCTTATTTTTAGAGTTTTGCTTATTCAATAAGCTAGGTTATAGCTTATTTGGGGATATTTGTTTTCGGCTTGGGCTAGGACCAATGAGGGTTCGTTTGGTGGTTTGGTCCGACGCCAAGGTGGACTCGGCCCACTTGGTTATTGATTTTGGTATTTGGATTTGGTTATTGGGTTTGATTATTGGACTTGGTTATTGGATTTAGTTATGTTTTCGGCTTATTTTATGTATAGTGTGTTATATAGGGCTTATTTTTAAATCTCGCGGCTATTTTCTGGCTTTATATTAACATGGGTATGGGCTTATTGGGTTTCGGACTTATGTTATAAGCTTATGGCTTATTTAGTTTTTGGCTTATATAAAGAGGCTTATGGCTTGTTTGGTTATCGGTTTATATATATATAATATTATAAGCTTATAGCTTATTGTTTCGGCTTAATGAGCCACGGATATGGGATTTCGACTTATGTTTGTTACGGCTTAATGGGCTTAAGGTCCATTGGGTTTTGAATTATATTTTGGACTTATGTAAAGAGGTATGGACTAAGTTTTGCTATCGGGCTAATTACTTAAAGACCTTAATGGGCCATAAGGCCCAATAACAAGAAAAATGAATTTGTGGACTTATAAATGGACTAATGGATTTGGTTTGGACTATAGGGGATTTTGTTGGACTTGTCAAGTTTAAATGAATTATTTTGTTACGGTTGGATAAAATGTGTTGAAGGTATTGATATAGTGTTTTGTCGGAAAATGTTGGGTTTGTGAAAAGTGTTTAGGATTAAGGTTTACAACCTTGGAAAAAAGTCATATAGACGTACGGGTCATGCCGAATTTTTGAAAGAAATTTATACTTAGAAACTTTGCTTAAAAAGGGGTAAATTTTCAAGTTTTTAATAATAAATAGTTATTTTACTTGAAAATTTAATGCAAGACAAAAGATATATTTTCCTCAAAACCTTTTCTTAAATATTTAATATTTATAGTCGTTGTGTTGATTTGATTTGAGGAAATAAAGGATGATTCTTATGGAAGGATTAAGTGTTCGAGGTATACAAAAAGCTATGGGTCTTGGGACATTTAATAATCAGACGTTGTTAAATACCCCCGTTAGACTGATAATATGACGAAAATAATGATAAAATTCTTATTATTTTATTTAATTGTTGAATTATTATATTTATATATATATATATATATATATATATATATAATATATATATATATATATTATTTATATATATATATTTTACGGAAAAGTATATTATTTATCTTGGTTTGAGCTCTTGCTCAATTCTTATTGGTCAGACTTTCGCGGAGTATTTTGGTTCGATTGTGTCGTTCATCGACTTTGAGGTGTTTAAGCTATATTGTATTGATGTCGTACTTTACCCAAGTGTTTTGAGTGTTTTACGTAATTACCACACAACCATAATATGTGATAAAGTTTGATAATATGAGATAAAGCTATCGATCTTATAGGTAGGTTTATGGCTATGAGAAGAAGTTTTCTCGCTCAATAAGTTAAACGTATTATGCTGATTAACGAGTTGAATGATAATAGTTTGAACTGGGAATTTTGGGATTAAAATGAGGAATTTGAGTGAGTAAGACGAAACAACTCCCCCTTACAATAACCGTAAATTAAAGTACACCCTCAGAGAAATTAACTAACCGTGCAAGCCCCTCACTCTCCTCCACTTGCGTCGCATTGTGGGTTAGCTTGTGCGATTGCGTAGACGATTGTTTGTGCTTTGCCTTACTTGAGATTGTTCGCGGTTGCTTTTGATTGTGATTGAGTGGTGAGTTCTTGTTCGCCCAACTACTCTTCAATGTTTTTAGCGTTGCGGACGAAAACGATACCATCCAACACTGTGTTTCTGAACAAATGTTTTTCGATTGATCGCCATCGAAATGTGGTTTTGATTATGGGACAAGCATATGTGCTTTTTATGACCTGTACTCGTCAGCAATATTATGTGTTGACATGATTGTATGGATCGGATGGGTACGCTCTAACCATTATTTGTTGTGATTATTAGATCTGACCTCGCGCGCTCTCCGCCTACCCAGTTTGTGTTGTGGTTCTTCTCGACTATTTTTAGATGCTTTCTGCTGGTAGGCCCCTTTAGGATGCGTGACGTGACTTATGTTTATTGATTAGCGGTTGAATGCCTAAGTTTCGTTTTGCATACTCACTCTCACTCCACACAATCATATATCACATCTGTCCCTCCTGTTTGAGATATTGGCGCAGCTTTTGGGTTTAAGGTCAAACCTACGAGCTCAACAACATTATTGTTGACATTTTCGAGTATCATTTTCAGGTGTGTCAAATCAAAGGTATGTGAATGGTATTGCAAGATCAAAGATGTAACTCAAGGGAATTGAGTCGAGATGGGTTTTGATTATTTAATTTTGTCAATTCTTAACTTATAAAGATTCATGTAAACCCAAGTTTCATTATTGTAAATTGTAAAGTATATGATCTTGTATCTTGTGCGATGAACGGTATCGTCGCATTCCCGTGTTTCCACCACTGACAGGGTGTGACAAATACCTTCATGTATCCTTGTTAAAATCTTATAATTTGATGGTTTGATATATTATAACGGTTTCATGTCTAAAAGCAAACTAAGGGCATGTTTGTTTTATTTTTGTATTAAGTCGTGTCTGGATATATGTTGTTTATTTGTACATAAATAAATGATTGTTTATTTTGTGTGCTTAATAAAGTGTCTAAATTAGAGAAAATACAGTTATACTATTTAATATGAAATGTGTGTTGAATAACAAATTATTTTGATAAAATTGGTGAGGGTAAATACGTAAAAGTAGAATAAAATTAATGACTTAATTAGGAGACCTTCACTCATATGGCTTTTTCCATAAGGTCGTTCATTTATTTTAAACACCAAATAAAAACTCCGTTAATGACTTAATAAACATATTTATAAATTATGGCATTTAAGTCATTATCAAACACGTCCTAAATTACCTTAACTACGATGCTACTATCATTTGCTAACATGTTCTAACGGGTCAAAAACAGCTATTAGGCCCTTATATTGCTTGTAAAAATATTATTTATTATTAGCCTGAATTACTTTGCTCCCCTTCGCCCAAGCCTAAACAAACTTCAACCGAAAATCAACCCATTATCTCATTTTATTAGCCAAAACCGACTTAGTTGTTAGAATGTGGTAGTTAGTTCCGAGGTTTATACGACTAGAGGTACGTGAGCCTATTGGGAGCACACACGTTAAACACATAGAATGCGTTTTATACTTCACGAAATATAATTTAAATGACATTGGTTCGTTACTAGCTTAATGTGTGTTTAAATATATTAAACCGAAGGGACTAGAATGACAAAACACAAACCCTATGGTGCCTAGTTGTGTAGCCGGCCATAAAGGGTTATAAGTGAGGTGTTTGTGTCGGTTTAGGAGTATAGGAGCAAAGGGTGTAAAGTGCATGTTTGAGGTTTCCTTGTTCTACAAGGAATGAGATTAAGGGCCTATATAAACCTTCATACCCTACCTCATTATGCATGCAATTCACAACCTTAAAAACCCTAAATAAGTTTCGGTTTTCCTCTCCTTCCAAAACCCTCAAACCGATTTTCTACTCTAAGGATTTCGGTGATCCTTTTCCTCCTTGTTCGATTTCGGTAATTCCACAAAGGGATTTTTGGTGCGATTTGAGCTCCCACAAAGCTCCAAATCGAATCAAGGAAGTTCATAAGTTTAGTTTATAGTTCTCATAAGTCGACAACATAGTTAAAACCCTAAAGGGTTTCAGTTTCCTTGTAATTCGGTTCAACCGAATTCGAATAAGCCTTTATTAGGGTTTGTGGATTTTCGGTTCAAAGAGAAGACAACGTCGGCTTATTTGAGAGCTTTGATTCAAGGAAAATATTACACTTGGTGTTCGTGTGACGTGAAGTAAAGACTAGCATCTTGACTTATTCATTGAACGTATTTGTGTGAGCAACCGTAGAGGTGACATCTTAGTCACTAAGTTTCAAGTGAAGATTCTCGTTGTTTGATTTAGGTCATTCAACAAAAGGTTAGTGTTTCTTTTTCTTATACGTGTGTAAGTCTTTAATGTCAAACTAGATCCAATCCGCTACGTACTCGTAGTAAATATGGTTTACTAGTTGTTAAAATCCCAACAGTGGCATCACGAGTCAACCTCGTTTGATATTATGGGTTACACACTTATAAAACACGCTAAAACTGCATGAGAAAACTTTTATTTATTGTTTTGACTGAAAATTATAGCAACCATATGCAATTCTTGCCATAAAGAATAGATAAAAACCTAGAATCTTGCTTTATTGCTAGTTAATATAAATTGAATAAGAATATATTTAAAATTAACAGTTAATTGAGAGTTTTAAGTCTTTTATTCTTTTCATTATCCCGGCCTTAAGACTCACGCAATCATATAATATGATGGATGTGGCGATCTAGGCACTTTAGCAGAAAACCTAGTGAGAGTCTTTTGGTTTTTCGTTTGGGGAAGACTCTTGTGAGACCTCGGGGCATTATGTGAATTACTACTTTATGAATAGAGTATGTCTTCACCTCATTCCCACTTTCTGTCTGTTTATATGCTTATGTGCTTATACTCCTTGTGACTTATGACTATATGCAAAAGATTTTTTGAAACTCTAAAACAGACTAATACTTAAAGAGAAACTTGGTTTAAATTTGTCTGTTAAATTACACACATAATTATATACTCCTAGTGACATGTTATGTATTATTTGTAAAACTTGGTTTTGGACAAATAAATACGGACATTAAACTATGAAACTTGTTTTCTTTGAGAGTTAAAAGTTTTTCTTAAATACATTGTTAGTCAATTGGTAAATCGGCTCATCCATTGTGAACAAACTATAAGAGAGGTATAAGGCGGAGCGTTTTGTTTCCCTAAAGAAGTCGGGTTTTTAATAAGCTTCGCGCTGACCCGCTTCTCTGCTTCTTTGTGTGTTTAAATGGAGCTACCGATAACTTTTGATAGGATGATGTCAAGATTAAAAGTTAATAAACGTTTTTTAACTTGTGCTACAAAGATGTTTTGCATGCTTCTTTGTACACGATTTTGTCACATATTTTTATAAAATTTATGTGTATACCCTTATGATGTTCGTTTAAATACAACCCTCTTAATATAATATATATATTTATAAAAATACATATACGTATATGTAAGCTAAGTATCTTACAAATTATTCTTAGGAAA
>BQNB010022897.1:25438-42671 GCA_026074375.1 Tanacetum coccineum | reverse complement strand
GTTCCTCGTTTCGTATATAATTATTGTATAAAATGATTTTTTATATAATATATAATAACTTTTTTATAAAATATATAACTTTTTATAAAAAATATAAATTGGTTCGTTTCATAATATTTATTAAAATTATACAGTGTTTAATATAAAATCTTTTTTTAATAAAATGTATCCCCGGCGACATGTCGCCCGGGAAATATTTTAAAAATTTTAATAAAATTATCTCGGGCGACATGTCGCCCGGGAAACATTATTGTATAAAATGATTTTTTATAAAATATATAATAACTTTTTTATAAAATATATAACTTTTTATAAAAAATATAAATTGGTTCGTTTCGTAATATTTATTAAAATTATACAGTTTTTAATATAAAATCTTTTTTTTAATAAAATGTATCCCCGGCGACATGTCGCCCGGGAAACATTTTTAAATATTTTGGGTTATAATCCCGGGCGACATGTCGCCCGGGAACAAATTTTAGTATTTGCTGAAAAATGCCCTCCAATATTTACGTTATGTCACCCGGGAATGTCGCCCGGGATTCATCTGCTATCAAAACAGATCTTAGTTCACAGGAGTTACACAAAACGTGAAATATAAAAAAAAAACCCACGACGGACGATTTTAACAGACCACCACCACATCCCCATCACCGGCACCCCCATCACCACTGAACCCACCACCGGCACTCCCCTTCACCACTAAACCCACCACCGACACTCCCCACTTCCACTCACACTCGCACACGAGCACGAACCCTCTTCCTCCTCTAAATATAATTCTTTCCTTTACCCTCAAAATGATAATTCTTCTACTTCTGTTTCTAATCCTCTAATTAATTGTTGGTGGTGTTTAATTTTTGCAACGATTTGAGGTGAATGGTGGTGATTATGGTTTGATTGGAATTTTGAGCACACGAATTGATGTTTAATTATGTTATTTTTTTTGCAGTTAAGAGTGCGGTCTGAGTTCATAGCCTAGCCGAAAAGGTATGTTTAATTTTTTTTGCAGTTAAGGGGGTGTCATTGTGGTAGAGGACGACCCTGATGTTATACATGTCGACAACTCATCTGATCTCGCACTTTCTACAAGTTTGAATGACTTGGAAATTGCGGCCTTGCATATAGATGGTCAATCAATAGATGTTGATGCACCACCAGATATCATTGATGTTGTTGATGAAGACGATGATATTATTGATGAGGAAGACCCCATTCCTCATGATTTAGCAGATTCTGATGATGAAGACCTCGTCAACCTTGATATTGATGATGGCGTAAATGTTGTTTATTCTAGTGAAGAAGAAGATTGATCTTTAGTTGTAACTTGTAAAAGACACTTATATATTTGAATGAATGAATGAAACTGTCGTGGATTGTTTTAATGTGTATATTTATTTGGATGTGTATGTATTTGGATGTGTGCATGCTTTTATTATTTTGTTCATGAATTTCTATATGTTATCCTAATGCTACTTGTACAGATGTCAGCGGATGTTGCACGGGGTCATGGCGGTGACGGTGGCGGTGATGATCGTCCCCCTTCACACCAGATACCCACCGGTTGTGGGGGTTGCTTGGGCAACCGAGGTAAGAATTTCTGGATTATTGTAATACAAGCATAAACTTAATACATTGAATTTGCTTGCCTTGAATTTTTATGACTTTATCACTCACTTGAATTTGCAGGTAAGGGCACCCGAAAACCCAATTTGGGTGGCAGGAGAGCGGGCAGGCAGCATACCCGCCAGGAGACCCGGAACCTCGGGTTAAAGGCCATCACGGATAAAAGTGGCCCCGTCACGATCCGATTTGAGTTTGGCGACAGAGATACCCTGATGCCTCTGGGTGAGCATGCGGCTCATTGGGCCAACTACCTTGGGGAGCTCGTTCGGGAGTTGCCGTTGCACTACCCTTCCTGGCGTCAAGTACCGGCGGAGCAGAAGGCGGGGGTCATGGCTCGGATTGGGGTAAGTTATTTCATTATCCTTTTATGTTTATTTCATTATCGTGTTCATTTATTTAATTGTGTATATTTATCTAAATTCGTTTATTTATTTATATCATATAAATAAATAAACAAATTTAGATTAATATATAAATTATATCTCTAAGTATGTCTTTGTTGTATATGATTGCAGACCCAGTTTGACATGCGTCCCCACATGGAATCCGATCGCTGGCCACTTATCTATGCGGCCATCCAGCAGCATCTACAAAAGATCTACAATGGCAAGAAGGCTGCTCTTAAGGACCGGCATTGGATTCCTGACTCGGACGGGACTTACGACCTGGAGCGCATCAGACTATCACGTCCTTTGCACATTTCCGAGGTCAATTAGGATGCGCAAATTGCGTTCTGGAATGATCCCAAGAACCGTGCCCGGGCTGCCCAAAACAAACAAAACCAGGCAAAAAGCAAGGTCGTATGCCGACAAGGATCCTGGTCTATTGCCGCCCTCTGAGATATGCATGTAATAAACATTATAGTTATTTTACATATATATAATTAACGCTTTGGTGTGTTGTGATTTGTCATTTTTAATTTATTTCATCTTATATACGTGTGTATGTGGAGACGGAGAGCTCAGCTACTAGAGAGTACCCGTCGCTGATCCATACCTTCTTCTTGACACATACTGTTAACGGCGTATTCTTGAACCCTGAGGACAAAGCTCTATATGTAAGTTTTGTTTCAAAACACGCACTTTAATGATTTGTCGAGAAATAATGTAGTAACCCGACTAATATATTAACTATCTTGTATTTTTGTGATTACATAGGATGAGATGCTGAGGCTACAGGGTCTAGGCTCCAACACCGAGACGGGTGTGCCCGACACCGAGGATGAGATAATGGCCATCGTTCGCGGGGGCAAGCAGCGGGGGCACATTCCCGGTGTTGGTAGGGTTTTGCCAGGATAGGGTACGGTCATTCCACCCCCGCCTCCATGCATGCACTCCTCTAATGTCGTTAAGCTCAAAAAGAGAGAGAAGGTGCTAACGCGTCAGGTGAACATGTTCATGAAGTTATTTAGGAGTGACGCCAAGTTTTCCCAGATGCTTACGCAGCTTGAGTCACAGCCTGAGATAGGTGGTAGCAGCGGGAGTGGCGGGCACAGTGATGATGAGCAGGGAGATGATAAGGACGACGGCGAGGACGAGGAGGATGAGGATGATAGTTAGGAGATGTTGGGTATGTATATATATGTTATTTCATGTCTTAAGTGTATATTGGCTACCCTTATGTGAATATTTGTTTCCCCGTACATTTAGAACTTGTTATCTTGGTGAATATTGACTTGTATCTTGCGGATAATGCAAGTTTTGTGACTTTGTCACCCGTTTGTTAGGCTATATTGTGTTTATTCAGAATTTTGGACGTATTTAGCTTTATTATATCAAATGCGTTGATCGTATTGTGTTTTGGATACAAGTTGTAATGTATTTGGGTAGATTATATATTGGTTTACACAGTATTAGTAGATGTGCAGGCAGTCCCAAAAAAAATCGCAGACTTATCCCAGGCAACATGTCGCCTGGGAAAATGATACCAAAAAATAATGTATTGGTATCCTGGGCTACATGTCGCCCGGGAAACATGTCACAAGCCGACAAAATTAAATTTATATTTGAAAATTAAAATTATTTAAAACACTTTCCTGGGCAACATGTCGCCCGGGATTATTGCTTAATAATTAATTAATCTAACATCAATTTTAATTAGTGATTTTATAAAACAATTATCTCGGGCGAAATGTCGCCCGGGAAAACCCTCCACGGTTCGATGGGATTTCTTGGATGATATATTGGTAAAATTTGGTTTTGGTATCAAATGGAGATGATGGATTCAAAACTGCCTTAATTCGTCTAAAGGCTTAATTCTTGTCAATAGGAGTCCTACGGAGGAATTCCAATTCTACAAAGGTCTAATCAGTTTCAGGTGTTCAAATCACTATGTAAATCGATTGGTTTACGGTCGGTTATTCGTATTGATCACCAAGAATTGAAGAAAGTGATATGGTATGTACTTCACAACAGTCCTGAAATAGACACGTACCGGGCCAAGTTCAAGAGGTACGTGTTTTTATTTTGAAACTTCTTTTTCTTAACTTATCTTTTCGACGACTTATTCTAACACCATGAACATTTTTCAGTGAATTTCCTGACAACGACATGAAAGAAGCATTCCCCGGCTGGTTTGGGAAGCAGGTAAACTTAGACTTATTGTGTGTATTTAACTGTAAAAATAACGACATCATATTTTGTGTTCTCTATCTGATCCTATCTTCTTCATAGATCCGTCAACGTCACGTAGACAATGACCCAGGTGTTAGCGAAAGCAGCGAGTTATTCGCTTTGGCTTGTGGACCATCACAAACTCCAATCTCAGTCAACTCTTGCGTAGTCAACGGTGTGAGGTTTGGTTCGTGCACAGTCGCCACGATGAACGTCGCACAACTCAAACAACGACCATTTGTTCGCCCTGTCAGGACAGAATGTATATTGACAGCTTTGAGCAATCATCGAACACACTTATGACATGTAGAACAAACAAAGTTTTTGGAATCTGAAAAAGAACTAGAACTCTTAGAGTGATCAGCGTCATGTCAGTGGAAGAGTCAAATGGTGTTACGTCATAGCACAATAACTCAAATCATCGAAAACGACTCAAAAAGAGACGTTTTAAGAAAATTTCATTCATTCAAATAATAAAAGTTTACATCATGGTCCCTAAATAAGTTTTACAACATCATACAATGTTTTACAAAACATTTTCGAATGAATAATTATTTAGCGGGCCTTCATATCTCCATCAATCCGAATTACCTTCAAGTACCTGAGATAAAACATGCTAAAACGTCAACAAAAATGTTGAGTGAATTCATAGAGTTTATATATATATAAACAATAAAATTTTCTAAACACAAGTATCATTTTTCAAAATTATCAGGATATAACGATGTGGATCAGACAACGTTATAGGGGGATTATTATAAGCCTCATGACATCGAACCTTACCATATATTCAATATAATGCCCACTATACACCCTCGCTATGAGTGTATCTTATTCTCTATACAATGCATCCGTGGTGTTATGTTCCCAACACAAGACGATAGCTAGTCGTCACGGATCGG
The DNA here is from genome assembly GCA_026074375.1 of Tanacetum coccineum. Classification (NCBI taxonomy): domain Eukaryota; kingdom Viridiplantae; phylum Streptophyta; class Magnoliopsida; order Asterales; family Asteraceae; genus Tanacetum; species Tanacetum coccineum. The sequence continues at coordinate 37,531 of BQNB010022897.1, read as the reverse complement.
AGGTGGTAATCTCCAAATAGTACTATTTCATGTATAAGCGTATGCCTTATTCCCGGCAATTAACAATTCATGATATTTCCGCGGGACTTTTTATTTAGCGAGTTAAAGCTAACTTATAATAATCAAGGCTACTAGCATACATTCGGGTCCCTTGTGTTCTATTTTAAAAACAAGCATGTTATCTCCCTCGCGGGTTTATAAAACAATTTAAATAAAAATGCGAGGCTATGAACTCACCGTAAGAACAAGTAAATCAGAAATATTATGAGTCTTGAGCGAGCGGGAAGTACTCCTAAGCACCTCCTAAAAGACGTGACGCGATTTAGTACGTAGAAAGTGACAATACGTAGAAATTAAACATGTGATCATGAGATGTGTTTCCGAGATAAGTATGGCATTTCACTAGAACTTACCCAAGTCCTTTTTAATCCCAAAATGACATGTGACCTGGTCTTATAGTCAAATGAACATCTACCAAGTTTCGGCTTCTAACTTTTATTTTATCCCGGTGTACTATACGTTTTACAATTTTTAGACTAGACGTAAAAACAAGGTTATTGGTCCATTTCAATGGTATGATCCAGACCTTAGTCAAATATTAGGGCCCAAGTGGTTGGGGCCCAATGCTAAGACCAATAGGTCATATATATATAATTAGTGTATTTGGGCCTAGGGCCACATTTTAAGTCTTATGGCTTATTTTAAGTTTATGTGTATATCTTATATAAATTTTTCGGGTTTTTGATGTCGGATTAAGTTTATTATCAGTAGGTTCATCATAAAAAAAAAATTCTAAAAGTGAGTCCTACCACCTCGGGTTTTCGTCGCAAAAACGCTTTATAATTTTTAGTATGGATATAGACGTAAAAAGTTTTATATGTGTTTAGTTACAAAAATAGTTGTTATCTCTTAATACATTAATTATTATACTTTTAAAATTTATATTTCTAGTTTATTTTTAAGTGTACATATATAGATTATAGGTTATTTTTATACTTATTTTGATGTGGACATATATTAAAGTCTTTTCTTTATAAAAAGTTTAAATTATCATTTTGGCTGAAAAACTCACTTTTAAATTTTTGTAGCCATTGTCAACCATAATGAATTGGTTGATCATCCAATTAGTACAGATCCTACATGAGTTTATATACATCTCATAGTTATAGGTTTTTACTTACCTCAGAGTGCAATCATGACTTTTTATACGTTCTGTCCAGCAAGGTCAGATTAGACCTCTTTTAGTAAAAAGGGCATAACTCACTCATTTTTAACTTTCCATTGCATGGCCAATTAGTACATCATCACAAGGCATTGCTTTACCATTTTTACAAGCAATATCACCCATTTGACCAACCTAGATACTCGTATTTTTCTGCTCTTTACAGCCTCAAATTTTTATGTGTTTTCTAGTGATTCTACTAGTTGATCCATTCATTTACCACTTAGATCTAAGCATGCATGCTTTATTTTTATTATTTGATCATCATAATACAATACATTTACATATACATTTGGAATGAAAATAATACAAGAATAGAAAGGTAATAAGATTTATAGACTTTTACCACAAGAAAAATAGTGAGGATGATCAAAGGATCAAAGAAAATGGATGAAACTTCAACTTCAAACTTGGTCTTCACCCTTATAATTTTTTATCACCATTCTTTTTACCCAAAGTATGTTGATGAAAACTTGATTTATTTCAGCCCTAAAATGTATGAAAACTTTCTTGAAAAAGCCTCTTAATCACTTCAAAACACCTTCATTTTATATGGGATTCATTATAGCATGTGTGGTTGTTATTTGATTAGTAAAATTTTTGATGAAAATGGTATGGTGATGATGATGAATTCGGCAAGGAGGAGAGACAAGAGAGGGGTGTGTGAATTTTTTTTTCTTTACTATGAGAAAATGGGAGTGAAACTTGGTTTTATAAAAATCTCACATGCAAGTGAAATGATGTGAGATGGCCACTTGGCTAGCCATTGTGGATCCCTTTTGCCGCCCCTACAAGGGGTAAGTGGGATGAGTTTTTATTAAAACTTGTCCCACAATTTGCAAATGCGGGTATTTTCAAAGTTCGATATTTAAAAGGTATGATTTTGTAGTCGTTTTTAGTAAAAAGTAAAAATAGTACGAGACACGAAAAATAAAAACGAATGTACTAAAAATGTTTCTACAGAAATTAGATAACATAAACGTTGATACTTAACGTAGGATTCTCCGGTTCTTCGTTGACGTTACTTAATTTGCAAACGTAAACCCTAATTTCTTCCGGTTAATAGTGAGTTCACATCTCAACATAAAATGAAAATTATATTTAATACTCGAGAATAAAATAACGACCTGAAATTGACGGATTGTCACACATGTCGCCCGGGATTCTTCCTAAATAATTAATTAATCTAACATCAATTTTAATTAGTGATTTTATAAACCGATTATCCTGGGCGACATGTCGCCCGGGAAAACCCTCCACGGTGGCACTTAATTGCTTGACTGAAACCACGTGGGCCCGGCGTTGTCGCCCGGGTAAGTCGCTCGAGAACGTATCCCCTTCGAGCTTTTTCGCTCAACTTATCCCGGGCGACATGTCGCCCAGGAAACGCATCCCCAGCGACAAGTCGCCCGGGATACCCCGGTTTTGTCGCTGAGGAAAATGGCAACTGTTGTAGTGATCTAGCTAGCACAAATTGAGTTAAAGTACAAATAAGCTCTAAACGTATAAAGAGTCCCAAAATAAGTGTCCACTTTGACTTTTTTGGTATTTCTTTTTCAACTTTGACCATAAATATTTTTATTTGTGTTATATAATACTTGATGAAAATTATATCAATGAAAATACATATAAAACTCAATCCATTTATAATTTTTTTATCAAGTATTATATAACACAAATAAAAATATTCATAGTCAAAGTTGAATAAAAAAGACTCAGAAAAGTCAAAGTGGACACTTATTATGAGACGGAGGTAGTAGTACTTAAACTAAATTCATATCAACTAATGTATGTTTTTAACTTTTTTAACTTTTTATAATTAATCTTGAATCAAAGTTGTTTTATTCGGAGAGATTCTGATTCTATATTGGATTCTTCTCCATAAGACTTAAAATTTCTATCAAGATTCAAGATGAGTTGTTATTTAGATATTCAGTTCTCAAGATTAGTTTAAGCTTACTGCTTACTGCTTACTATTTACTGCTTACTGTTATTTAGATATTCAGTCTTCCACGGCCATGGATGCCGAATGAAGATATTGGTGGTGGTAGGGTTATATTGGACGTTGATAGTGGAGAAAAAAGAGGAGGGGGACGAAAGATTAAGGAGATTTTTAAGGAGAGAAAGGGTCTGATACCATATTGAAGGTTAATGTCTTCCTTGATTATAACTGATAACAACTATCCTATATATATATGATACAAGAGATTATTCTAGAATAATAACAATGGGCTTAGGCCTAATACAAATCAATAAGTAATAAATGTTGATTGATGACTTGACTTTGAATATTGACTTGACTGTTGAATGATGAATCTTGACTTGACTTATATACGGCTAATATTCAAAAATATATGACTAATAGATTCTCCTCATGCATATAGCTAAGAATGTGAACATAAAAGATGTGTGTTCAAATTTGAGACCGATAAGCTTCCAAAAATGAATTATAGAAGATGTTGAAGTGAGAAGCATCTGTGTGTCAGTTGGACCCAAAATTGGCTTATGATATATGTACCCCCCCTAAATCATCATTTGTACCCCCTAGGTTTTTTTCGGTTTTTTTTCGTATTTTATATTTTTTATATTTTTATAATTTTGTATATGTTATAAAACTGTGACACGGAAAAAACGGAACAAAAAATATAAAGTTTAACAGGTCAAAAGTATGAAACTATCAAAAATTACGAAACAGAAACTGATAAAAAACTGCGTTGCACTATAAAAAAAAGATACAAAAGGAATCTTTTGTACCTTATTGGCACTATTCATAGGCCGAGGGGTACGAATAGGGGTACCCCAAAATTATGTGGCTTCCTGCGAACCCACCCAAAATTTTGCAAAACACGTACGGAAAGACACGGAAATCTGTACCATGCATCAACTCCTCAATTATTACCCTATTGGTACCCCCTCCCCATTGCATAGTGCCAAAAGTATAAAAGATTTCTTTTGTACCATTTTTTTACAGTGCAACGCGTTTTGTACTTTTTGACAGTTTCATACTTTTGACATGTTAAACTTTATAATTTTTGTTCCGTTTTTTTCGTGTCACAGTTTTATAACATATATAAAATTATAAAAATACAAAAAAAAAATACAAAAAAAAAACCGCAAAAAACCCGAGGGGGTACAAATTGTATTTTAGAGGGTAGATATATCATAAGCCTATTTGAAGTTTAATATTATTTTTTGTTTTTTTTTGTATTTTTAGTTTTTTTTTTAATTCCTAAGGTTAAAGTTATCATTTTACCGAGTAATAGACATTAAGAAATAACTCATAAAATTGTTTTTTTATTCTTCTTTTTGTTGGGAAAGTATAGTGTATAGGAACATGTTTGCTGTTTAAATGTATTAATTTTATGTTTAAGATATATATGGCTTACACTTCTTTTTTTTCTCTTCATTCTTACCATTGATTTTGTGACATGACATACTTGCCAATGCCATTGAATTAACGTGTGACATATCAAAGTAGAAAAATGTTGTAATAATATGAAAGAACATTCGTACTATCACTACAAAAAATATGTCATTTTACCACACTTTTTTGTACACATTTTAAAAAAGTGTGTAAAATATAACGAGTTTGTTCACATTTATGATTATGTAAAAGTTTGTTACATAAATAAGTGTGAACAAATTTTAAAAAACAAATAGTTTTCACACTTACATTTGTTGCAAATAAAAGTCCACACTTTTAAATGTGGAAAAATTCATAATTTGTTCACACTTTCAAGTGTGGAGCCCATTTGTAACACTCAAATCCTCCACACTTCTCACTCAAGAGGAAGTGTGGAGGATATGTGTGTTACAAATGGGGTCCACACTTTAAAGTGTGAACAAATTATGAATTTTTTCACATTTTAAAGTGTGAAATTTTATTGGCAACAAATATAAGTGTGAAAACCTTTAACTTTTTAAAATTTGTTCACACTTATTTATGTAACTATTTTGTACACATTTATTTGTGTTAATAAACTCAAAATATTTTTCACACTATTTAAAAGTGTGTAAAAAAAGTGTGGTAAAATAGACTTTTTTTGTAGTGTATGATTATTACGAATGTAACTTTTTTGTAAAATCAATCAATATGTATTTGTTTCTGTATCTTCAACATTTGTTCAAAAAGCAATCTGTTGAAGAGGTGCACATTTTTTGTACTAATTCAGGGGTTTGAATCCACCGCCACCGACATTTTTGTGTTGACAACATTCGATTCTAAAAACCGGAATAAACTCTTTTTTATATGGTTGCCGCGGCCGAGAAAAAAATATACAAACAGTTTAGATTTGGAACGATCATATAAACAAAAATGTATATTTTGTACTCTCTTTTACTGCCTTCTTGCTAGTAGTTTCTTAGTTGTTCATAAAAAAAGAAGTATTTTCTCGAAGTTCAAATCCTTGTCACCGGGTGGATTTGGACATCGTCTCTCGATCAATAGAAAGACTGTAATTAAGACTTGAAACGTGTTCAAAAGAATTATTAGCTTGCACGATGATAAAACAAATATTGTTAAAATATACAGAGTATAACTGAAAATTAAATATTAGAAAGTTATCCATAATTTTATTTCAAGTAGGGTAATGTAGTAAGAAGCAGGAAGTTGCTAGTGGCGGCAGTCTATAGTAGAAGCACACGGAATGAGGCAGCTGTTATTTGCAAGCTGGAAATATATGAATATGAAATGACACTCTTAACTCTTTGTATATAAATCCATTGCATCACTTTCAAGTTTCAACAACCATATATAATAAATTAATGATGCCTTTAAGGTTTTGTGATCGGTTGCAATTACTCAAATTCTATACTTATTTTCTATGCTATAAAATATATCTATGAATATTCCTCTTAGCTAAATATCTTTTTATAAGGCGATTATTTTTCAGACGACGTCATGGATTTCACATAGGGCCGTTTTTGAAGGTGTATGTGATAGGCGACCGCACCGAGGCTCAAAAATTTTTAAAGGCCTCAAAATTTGTGGCCTTAACAATATGTTAAACGTTTAGATAACTAATTTGCATTATATCTTATAAACAATGACATTTTTATAAGATTTTTCTCAAAAAGTCTCATTATTTAATTTTGCCCAGGGCCCACAAATTTTTTTAAAATTTAAAGACGACCCTAATTTCACAAGTATTGTTTCACATATGTCTTTAACGACACTTTAACTTAGGGGTGAGCATATGTCCAAGACCGGACCGGACCGGCCAAGACCGGACCGGACCGAGGACCGAAATGGTCCATATTGCCGGACCGCGGACCGGACCGAAATGGTACGGTCCGGTCCGGTCCGGTCCTACACGGCATTATCATCGGCTTTTTTGTCAGACCGGACCGGACCGATGACCGAATTGGTCCAAAATACCGGACCGCGGACCAGACCGAAATACCTTCGGTCCGGTCTTCCGGTCCGATCCGGTCGACGGTCCGGTATGCTCACCCCTACTTTAACTTACAACCTGTTGTTTGATGAGTTAGTCACATACCCTTGGGTTAAAGCTTCTAAGGTGGTTGTTTCGACAAACACAAATGTTTCATACGTAATAGTATTAATCATCGTCTATTGTTACAATGTCCTCTTTTTGCGACAAAATTACAGCTTCGCGGATAAAATAAACAGTTCAACACACTAGCGTAACAAAGGTACTCCACTATGCACACTCTCTCATCCAAGTGCTTCATGAAAGTGCACTCTTTTAGTTTCCAAGCTTTTATAAAAATAACTTTCGAAAAAGTCATTTTATTTAACTTTTTTTACACTTTTTTTATTTTTCACACCCTCATCGTCAATTAAAGCCTTGACATCTCTATTTTTTTTTTTTGAAACGGCTTGTTAGTTGTTAGTGGTTCAGGTCCAGCACTGACATCCAATTGGGCAGTATGCTGTACCCTGAACCCGCTTGTACTTTCTCTTATTCCGCCTGAAGGGGTAAAAGTCTCGAGTGGGACTCGAACTCGAGACCTCCCCTAGCCAAACATCCCCTCCCCAAGCCCCTAAGGAATCTTTGTGTTAAACGTTTAGATAACTAATTTTCATTATATCTTATAAACAATGACATTTTATATATAACATTTTTCTCAAAAAGTCTCATTATTTAATTTCGCCTAAGGCCCACAATTTTTTTTAAAATTTAGAGACGACCCTGATTTCACAAGTATTGTTTCACATATGTCTTTAACGACAATTTAACTTACAACATGTGGTTTGATGAGTTAGTCACATACCTTTGGGTTAAAGCTTCTAAGGTTGTTGTTTCGACAAACACAAACGTTTCGTACGTAATAGTAGTCATCATCGTTTAATCCAGGATGCTTTCCTCTTTAGTTTGATATCGGTTTTGACATGCTTTTGAGCCAGGAAAAAACATCGTTAAATTCCACGACACGTCATGATACATAACGATGGATCTATGAAACTTCGCGATGATTGTGATGGAAGTTACGACTCTTTGGTACATATATGGCCAAAAAAATTTGGGAGCTGTTTAGCGTGAAGATGTCTTGGGGTAATCTTGTTTTTGATTATGTTCATAATGACTCTGTAGGTAATTCGGGAGGCATTTTGTGTGTTTGGGATCCTAATTCCTTTCGTAAAAGTTATGCTACGGTATCTGATGATTTATTTTTTTTTTTATTATGATTGGGGACGTATGGCGGAATAAATAACGGTAAAGCCTCCTAATTTTTGCGGTTTATTGCTCCACATGATAATAAAGATATACAAAAATGTTATGGGACTATTTGGACGTAGGAGGGATTTGGTAAATGGAAAGGTAGGGGGTGGAATCATGGGGTGATTTTTAATGAGGGTGCGGTATAAGGGTCGGGGACTAGGTGTGAGTTCGGTTGTTTATGTTCAAGGTGCTAATGTGTTTAATTCGTTTATATCAAGCGCGGGATTGAAGAGGTTTCTATAGGTGGTAGCACATTCTACGTGGTGCTTGCCATTAAATCTGCGAAAAGTATGAGTAAAATTTAGATTGATTTTTATTTCTGAAAATTTTAGTTTATTTTCATGGTCCGATTTATTCAGCCATTACTTTGGAGCGGTTTCCACATTTGTTAGAAGCGTTTACCTTTTCGGCATCAATCGGCCTTTTTTTACTTCTTTATTTAGCGAACCATTTCATTCTGATTATGGGCCAACTCCGTTTAGTATTTTTTTCATTTATTGGGTTGTAACATGGAAGGGTTTAGTAAAGTAGTTAAAGACGCATGGGAGAGAAGGCCCGTGTGATGAGGCTAATGTTATGATGAATATGATGATGGAAACTGAAATTTCTTAAAAACGGAAGTAGATGTCTGGGAATGGCAATTAAAGAAAACATGTTAAACTTGAAAATGTTAACGAATAACACAAAGAAGAGGTTAGAAGCTTTGGAGGAGATTTATTGATAAAGGCAATGGTAATGAGTGGTGGGTTGTTAATTAAAAGAATAGAGGTTGTTACCACTCTCAAAAAGATCGATTTAAAGTTTCACTCAGTTGAAATGGCTCAATAAGGGAAGGTTAATTGGTCCATTGAAGGGGATGGAGAATCACTAGTTTCTTTTCCCGGTATGTTGAAAAGAAACGAATGGCAGCACAATATTCCGGAGGTATTTATTGCAACTCGATGGGATTTGGAAATTGCATAATCCGATTCAGGGTGAAGGATGAGTTTTTTCAAAACACCTTTAGTAAAGTAGATTTGCACAAATCAATGCTAGGCGAGCGCATATTGAGATAAGATATCCGCAAAAAATTATTACTTGATGATCAACATGGTTGTTTTGGAGGAGGGATTGTGTCTAACGATGGAGATTAAGGGCGAGATTTTGGGGATTGTGGGGACTGGACCAAAATTCCTTGGTCCGGGATGGTTTTTCATTTGGATTTTATCGATCGGTTCTGATATCTTATTTGGAAAATGATGTTGTACGTTGCTGTCAAGTTATTTCCCCCTTTACATACGGAGTTTTATTCCTAAAGGATGTAATAATTGTCTTTTATCGCTTTGGATTCCAAAAAAGTCCAAGTGGCTAAAAAACTTGGTCTAAAAAGATTTTTGGACCTATTTGTCTTAATGTAGTTCGTTATTTAGCTGTCGTAAATAGAATCATAGCTCAAAAAATCTTGGCAAATCGTCTTGTTGGCTTTGTTTTAGGTGATATATTAATGGTAGGTTCAATCTGCTTTTATTGCGGATAGGAGATTTTAGGGGGACCGTTTTCATTCTTAATGAATTATTACAAATGGTGTAAGAGAATAGAAAAAACCATTGTTTAATTCTTTCTTTATAAGGTTGATTTTGAGAAAGCTTTGATTTCGAGTTCGGTGGGATTTTTTGGTATGAGATTCTAAGAAAATTTGGCTTTTTGGTGAAAAGTGGTGTATGTGGATTCAAAGTTGCCTTGTTATTCGAGAGGTATAGATCTAATCAATGGAAGTCCAACAATGGAGTTTCAATTCTTCAAAGGTCTCAAACAAGGGTTGATACGTTTATCCACTTTTTTATCATTTTAATTATGGGAAAGTATACATTTATCTTTTCAACGGCTGTGGTGGACGACGGGAATGGTTTAGTGGATATTAAGCTATGCTTAATAATTAAATATTTTACATGTTCTTTCTCGATCGGTATGATGTGGTTTTTATGGGACAACAATGGTGTGATATAATGATTACTACTTTTAGTTTATGTTCTGAATGGTTTTTATCGGGCTTTGGTCTTCGGATTAATATGATTCAAGAGTAAAATTTATGGGCTCCTTATATATTGGATAGCGACAAGGTATAAATGTGCCTCATTGCTCGACGAAAACTTGGATGTCTTATTCTCAAAAACCCCGTTCTCGTACCTTGGATCGAAAGATAGGAGGATTTATGTCTCGGGTTTTCAGGCTTTGGATCGAGTGTAGATTCGGTCTGTAAAAGTAGAACTTTTCTAAATATGAAGATGAAAGCGCTATCATTTGGTGGTAAGGTTAACGTTGATCAAGGCGGTTTTAGATTCGATTACAATTTTCCCATATGTCTATTTTCAGAGTCCCTTATGCGTACTGTTACGTTAGAATATCAATCCGTAGCCAAATTTTTTTTTTTTAGGGGACAAGATCTTAATAGCAAGAAAAGCTAGCTTTCATGGGTAAATTGGGAAAAAAATGATTGGCTCTAAAGCGAAAAATGGGGGCCCCTTGGTGTCTCAAGTTTATAAGCTCCTTGAATAGAGGGTTTAATGTTCAACTGGGATGTGGGAGGTTTTCTACGCAAAAACATCATTATGTTCCTCTTGGTGCGGGTGATTAAGGCAATTCATGGGGCGGATGGTTAAAGTGGGCGGTTTACGTGAAAGATGGTACGAAGTCTTGTTGGTTGAGTATTGTGAATGAACTCAATACTTTGAAAAATTATAGGTATTCAACTTATCACTCGACTTTCTTGTATGTTATAAAAAATGGGAAAATGATGAGTTTAAAACAGCTATTTTTGTTTCTGGGTATGATCGTCGGATTGAAAGGTTCGGCTCTTAAAACTAGGTATCGGTTTATTCAACCTTGAGGGACTGAAAATCTATTACGGTTAGTATGAAACTTGCTCATCCTGGTCTTGGTGGGAATTCGTTTCGTTAGAACTGAGGGGTGGAGTAGAGCAGGCTCAATTTGATGGCTTATAAGGCTTTAATACAGAAAGACACATTTATGTATTTCTTACTATTATCTGATAGATGAAAACTGGCTTTGGAGATGTTAAGGTGATTTTTTCGAGTTGCGTCGGTTAGAAAGGCTATTTGATGACAAATTGCTTACGCGAGGTTCTGATTCTAAAAACTCGGATGTGATAACAAATATGTTGCCCATTAAGGTGAACGTGCTATGCTTGGAAAGGTGAAGAGGACCTCGCTGCCAACGAGGTTTAAAATTGCTCGTAGAGGTATTGACTATAGAATCATTATTACGTGTGCTATTATGTGGTAATGGGGTGGTAGACGTTTAGCAACAAGTTCTCTTTCATAGTTGTATGGTTAGACAAATTTGGTTGCATGATCGCGCGGTTTGGTGGGATGTTCCATTATGTTTGAGGGTCGGATTCTCATAAACGAATGGATTTCTTGGCCTGAAACTTGCGGAGTTTCTTCTAAAACACAAGGTTGATGGATTGAAAGGCGTTTTCTAGTCATGGGCGTCCGGCATTTATGCGTTCGTTTAGGGGAAATAAGCTTCATTGGTTTGATGTTAAAAAACTCTATCGAAGGCAACTGTTTTGACGATGTTAGTTTCCCATTGTTTTTTTCATTGGTGCGGTTTAGATGTAAAAAGCGGTATGTTCAGTTGGAACGATTGGCTCAAAAACCCGAACCTGATTACTTTGTAATTGCTGGCATCTTGCTAGTTTTGTTTCAATAAAATCGCCGTTCAAAAAAAATATGGCCAAAAAAGTTGCGTATAACAGTCAACCACGAAGATATCTTCTCACGCTTTGATATATTGTCATTTATTAACGCTGTCACTATAAATCAAAAGATACGATATCACTTGACACTATGGTTATAAATAGTATTGTGTTTGAGATCTTTTCTCGTTGTGTACTTTCTTTTCATTTCCATGCATATCCCTTCACGAAATAGCTAATCACATAGTAACTAATCCATCTTTAACAATAACTCATTCTTTAGCTAGTCAAGACTTGATCACTACATGTCGCATAGGGTCTCTCATACACTCATCATAGTGGTAGCATTTTTTCTTGATTTCGTCGTGAAGCTAGTTTGCTTTTGTACCGTGACCTTTCTGATCCAGAAACACTACAAGAGAAAGCGCCGTTAGCAACGATTTAAATTTGTTGCAACATATGAAAAAATGGTTGCTAAACGTGTTTGG
>BQNB010022897.1:0-24392 GCA_026074375.1 Tanacetum coccineum | reverse complement strand
GGTAAATAAGAATTTTAGTTCAAGTCTATACTTTGGTTTTCTAAAACGAAATTTTTCTATTTGCAAAAAAATAATGTATTGAATTAATAATTATTATTAAAAAAAAGGATGCAAGTTATAAATCCTTAGTGTTAATAATTAATATACAAACTCCATCGCAATAAAGTACATGGGCATTTGTCGGTTCGCTCCCGATGTGACATCGAAAGAAAGGGTGGAGGATGTATATTTAGGGTTGGTATCATAATAAGTACACGAGCTCTTGTCGGAGGCGTGGCCGATGTGTCGTCGAAAGAAAAGTGATACCGGTTCCTAGCCTAATAATGTAAATAGTAATAATAATGTTGCAAGTTAGAAAATAAATAGTAAAAGTTTCATTTTCTAAAACCAAGGTATTCTTTTGAACTAAGGTTTGCAAAAGTCTACAAGGCTTTTTCATCGGAAGTTCATGCGTCTCGATTATTATTCTCCGGATGGGGTGTCAAAAGCCTTAGCACTTACCCGATGACGGTGGGATTGCTAGAGAAGAAAGTCATTCATGGGACAAGTGAACCAACGATGTCTTAGCTAAGGAGGTTTTTGTTTGCTTTGAGTTGTGATCTTACTAAGTGATTAACATATTAGCCCAAAAGGCCCATGTGTAAAGCTTGGTCGGATTTCAACTATCTAAATATGTGGATTTAATGGTTTAAATTAATTTGAGCACACACACTTAAATATATGATTTATGTCGGGAAGAGAAATTCACAAGTTGTAATTATAAGTAGTCTTAGCATCTTAGCTCGTACTTAACGGTGATCTTATTTTTAAGCTTAGCATGGGAAAAGTGAAAAATCGGGAATGATGAAGTTATCTTTTAGACACTTAATTGTGCTTTTTGTTCTATGATCCTTAAAGTTACCAATGAGGTAATGAAAACAATACATTATGTCAACACAAATAAGTTGTAGTTAGGAATATATCAAGAAAAATCATAAAAAGAGAAAAAATTTGAAAATGGGAATTCGGGTGTTTTATAACTTGTGATCTCTTAACTCTCTCAACAAAAATCTTTGCTACTTTTCAAAGGTTTAGTTTGGGGAATTTTGATAAGTGTAAAATACACATATCCGTTAACACCTAAAAAGGCCCAATTAAACCCAAAACAGACTAAAAATGGCAAAAATATACTTGTTTTTGTGTTTTGTGTGTGCAGGTACGGATATATCAAAAATCACATGAAAACCGTCAAAAACGGGCAAACACGGACACGGGAATCAGAAGAGTACAAGAGAAGCCAAAGATTCAAAGCCAAAGCCAGAAAAAGTCAAGCTTCAGTCATCTATGGGTCAACAAAGTCAACTCACTAGAAGACAAAACACCAAAATGTTTCAAATCAACCCTCCAAGTTTCAAAAGTTACAAAAATGGTCCTTTAAACCTTAATGGGCCTTAAACCCTTAAATACCCTTACCCGGATTCAAAAGCCCAAAACCCTAGCCCATTACCTTTTTTTATAAAAGTCTAGGGACCTTTTCTGCCATTTTCCAAAGTCCTTTTACACTTCACTTTTATTAAACAAAGACAAGGACTTAATCTGCCAATAACCCAAACTTCCCCCTTTTACCTGTTTTTCAATTAAAAGAATTGGCGCCAATGAACAATTACTGTTCATGCTTCTTCCCCAAATTACCACACTCTCAAATCAAAGGGCAACTCTCAATTCAAGGGTGAAATAGACAATTCAAGTGTACGGTTTGGATTAAAAGGAGCGTGGGATGCAAGCAAGTTCCTAGAAGGTTCTCTACAAGGCTATATATAGCCCACACTATCACACACACATGGTAGTAGTCTAGCTTTTATTTTTTATTTTAGTTAAAAATGTATTTTTAGCTTTAAGTAGTATAATTGTTAAGCTTAGTGTAATATCTCTTTTGAAGTATTGTAATCATTTTCAAGTCATTAATAACATCCTTTTTTAGTACTCTTAAACTGTTTTTCACTATAAGTGTCCACAAATGATCCAACGGCTCTAATATGCTTTAATGTTGATTTGATTGGAACGCAATGATTAGAAGAGGCTTGGACAGCAAGGCATGGCCTAGAATGTTCCTCTCAAGGCTATAAATAGAGCCTCACTCTTCACACACACACACACGTAGCTTTTAGATTTAAGTTTTAGCTTAATTTTCCCTTTTTAAGCTAATTTCCTTTAAAACTTGTAACTTTCCTTTTAAGTATTGTAATCAATCTTTTATTAATGAAATTCAATTGTTTTTAATCTCTCAAAATCTCTTTAATTCATAAGCTCTCATTTTTCTTATTTGATGTTAAGCTAAAGCTCAACAAGCTCATATAAGCTCTTTCAGTCTATAAGCTGAAATTGAGCTCAATTAGACTTAAATTTACTTAAAATCTAAACCTTACCTATGCAATATGGACTTTGAAACTAAGGAAGGGGAGCTAGCCTTGGATGAGCTCCCAAGGATTTTTACCCTAGCTTATTAATAAGCTAGGGAGCTTGTAGCTGCCCTATTAGGGTCCTCTTGTTTAGCTAGAGGTGCCTTGTAAGTTTCTCATTTAATCCCTTTTATTCTAGCTTTAAATAGTTTTCTATTTGCTTTCTATGCTTATTTGCTTATTCAGTGTGCTTATTAAGTGCTTAATTGTGTTTTTCCTAGCTTATTAATCATAGTAGTTCATCTGTTTTTGCTTCTCTTAGTCTAGATCATAGTTTTATATAATTTGTTATAAAAGCTTTAAAAAACCAAAAAAAATAGTTAGCCTAGTTTAGATCTTAGGAATTAGCTTAATTTAGTTGGTAGATTTATGTTTATTAAGCATGTTATAAGCTGTTAAATGTCTGGTAGTAAAGTTTTCTTAATTAGTTTTCATTTTAAAAACTTTTTAAATTCTGTCAAAAACCTAAAGGGGTGTTTGGTTTAAGAGATTTTAACCTTAAAAAGTCAAAAGTAATTGGGCATTTTGTTTTGAGTTTAGCTAGGTTTTCATTTATGAATCAGGTAGTAAAAGAGTTTTTAAAGCTTAGGTTGCAAAATTCAAAAAGTTATGGTCTATTTTGCTTGCTTCTGCACCAGGGCATTTCACCCTTACTTTTTGTTTGTGAAAATTGGATCTAAGCCTCTTAGGGCTTAGATTTTGCTTGCATTGTGTTGTTGCACTCTAAAGGAGTGTGTCCAAGTGCAGGATTACCCTTTAGGTAACCTGCACTATTGGTTTTGTGCTTGTGCAAAGTGCACCAGCAGGAACAGCTTAGTTCCTGCTGTCACTTTTGGCTTTCATTTGAGCTAAGTAATTAAAGGATTTAGGTTTTAAATTAAATTTTTAATAGATAGAGTTTAGATATAGTTAAATATAAGATTAGAGCTTAATACTTACAAATTTCCAAGTAGGTTTACTATAGTATATTTAGATAAAAGTCATAAAAACCTGAAAAGCCAAAACAAGTAGGTAGTAAATTTTAGTTCTTATAATTTTTATTTCAAGCTATAAGTGTAAGTTTTATGATTGGTAATTGTGGCTTATAATTGTTTTTTTTTCCAAGTTTGCAAAAGCTCATTGTTTGTCTTTGCTATTTGAGCAATTTAGCTTAATTTGATTTTAAGCCTTTTTCCTTATTTCCTGACTTTGCTTCTTTTATCATCACTTTTTGTTGCTTAAATGAATTTTCAGCTCTTTTCTTTTATAATATTTTAGACTTTTCTAAGCTTAAAAATTATTTTTCCCAATTTTTAGGACTTTATTTGCTATTTTCTAGGATTTAATTTAGTTTAAATTGTTTTTAATTGATAAAAACAAAAAATAATCAAAAAAATATTTTTCTTTTTTTTAAAATTTTCTTTTATCCTAATTTAGGTTTAGAAACTTAGTTTACAATTTTAGGGTTTAATTTTAGTCTATTTGTTTAATTGTCGTGTTTTATTTGTTTTCCGTATTTGTTTAATTGTTTTAATTGCCTTAATTTTCAAATTTTAATTGTTGCTTTATATTTAGTATTACTGATCATCAAATCAAACTATTTTCTTCATCAAATCATGAACCCACAGACCTTATACACGAGGTTTTCAATTTCACTAGTCGTGGGAAAACGACCGGGTGATCATATTATCCGTTAAAATACTATTATATATTATATATATATCTTTTAAGAGTGAATTTTCCTTAGGGAATTTTCTTAATTGCTTTTTGGGATATTATTATTATAGTATATTTTACAAGTGTATTAAAACTTGACAATCATCAGGACTATGGTTTCTAACTTATAATTATATTTATCTGCCAGGTGGACTCAGACAATGGAACATTTGCCTGGGTGGATTGATAACGGCCAACTGTAGCTATATACGCCCGCATGTTTGTGTGGCTCAGTTGAGGGTTGCAATAAGCTGGCACCATTTTTGAATGGCTATTCTCTATATACTAAAGAGCATTACGAGTGGCGACAAAATAGACATACGACCTGGGTCGTGGTTGCAGCCGTCGCCGGTATTTGGCGGCGACGGCATGGCAACCTGGCTTGGGCTGTGGTTGCAGCCATGCTCGGTATTTGACGGTACGCTGATATCTTGGCAGGGCAACCTGACTAGGGCTGCGATTGTAGCCGTGACTGTTATTTAATGCCGGCGTTTAAGGTCATAAGTGTATAACGTACTAAGTAAGACGATGACGTTAAACTTCTCTCGTCTGCTTTTAGATTTTCCGTAAGCGTGATTATGGAGCCTCGATTTTTGGGCAGCCAGCCACACCAATTGTAGTGTGCAGCTATGGTCCGGTGTTTGGTAAGAAACTCCCATATTCAGCATGAACCCGAGCCTCAATAGGTACAAACAAACCTTATACTAGACTAGACCGGTGTGTGTTGAAGGGGTATGAAAAGAATACTAACTAAGGCGATGATGATATTTCTCTGTATTTAGGTTTTCTGTTAGCGTACTTTACCGAGCCCCGTGTCTTGGCAGGGCATCCACACCAAGATTGTGGTTGCAGCCATATCGGGTGTTTGGTACCGCTTCCTTATTCGCAGATCCGAGCCTCACTTTGGTACCAAACACTCTGACATATTTATATACCCATTTCCTGGATATTTGTATTTTGTAACCAACGGTTTCCAAATCATTTTTCATTTTTCTCGAGCGCCGGGTTCATCTGACACTTACGGATGTTGCAGTACCTTCGATTAGTATTTTTAAGGTATGTGTCCTCTAAATTGTTGTCGCTTTCATCTTGGTTACTGTGTTGACTCAACATGTTTGTGTATGCGCTTTCTAAATTGCAGTTGATTTCCGCTTATTTAATGTGTGGATATAACAGCTTTTGTGAACTCTCAATTTTAATATTTTCTTGACCCAATTAGATTCTTAAGGAATTATGAATAAAGGAGATATGAGAGGTATGGTGCAGCGCCTAATGTGTTCATTAGATTTGCAGTTACCCCAACCTAAAGAAGCTCAAGAAGTTGATCTACAAGAGAGGGTATGTAGGGCTTAACTAGCAAAGAATCTGATCTTCGCGGGGTAATCCAGCCAAAAATGTTTGTTAAAAATATGTAAGGTCCTCGATAAATACTTCTAATACTAAACCTTTATTTTTTGGGGGGGGGGCGGGGGGGGGGGGGGGGGTACCTATGCAAAATTCAGTTTTCGTTTTGATTTCCCAAGGTATGTAAGGTCTTCAACAAATGACACTACAAAAATCAACCCATTATAATCATGTCATCCTCTGATCTAACAAATTCTAATCCTTATCTTCGATTGTAGTGAACCATGAAATGCCCATAAAGTAACCCACGTACACAAATGCTGATAGAAAGTCAGGCAACATCATCCCATAACCAGCTAGAAGTTTTTCAAATCGTGTGGTCCGCCTTTTGGAAAAGTAACTGAGCTCTTGAATAAGAAGGGATAGATTCCCATAATACAAGCTTGACGTTGCAACTCCATGATACAAAGTCTTGAAACGCACGAACATGTCAACAGATAAGCAGATATCACCTTATTTAAGTGTTGAATTGCTTTAAGTTAACATATAAAAGAATGTTATCCAAATTTCCAAACACTAAACTTTTTCTTTGCTTTATAGAAAGTTTCTATATATTGATAGACTTGGGATCAGATATGAAAGTAAATAGTCGCGAGAAGCATGCTGAATTTTGCAAAACTGTAACGTTAAATTTATTTACCAGATTTTTTACGTGTACGTATTATGGCTGTTAGTGGTGCTAAAAACTTCATTGGCGCACCATGTAAAAAATGGTTTAAGTTACTGGATGAAGGCATTCGTTCTTAAGTTACTGGCTTGCTGCATATAAGATATAAATGACTGTTAAAGTAAATACTGTAATACTAATCTTGGACGAATTGTTGTTGTTATAGGTATTAATGAAGGACTAGAAAAGAAGGGTAAATATTACACAAATCCACGCTCATATAAAAAATTACTCAACTATTTTTAGTGAGTTGGATAAGTGAGTAAAAAATTTACTCTATACAGCTTATGTTTAGAATTGTTTTCAAGTTAGTTCTCATATCAATTGGACACATCGCACTTATATTAAGTTTTTGCATCTTTTTAAAGTGTTTACCTGTATAGCCAATTTGATTAGGAACCTTATTGCCATTATAATCATGATTATACGATATGCATTATATCTTACTTGGGTCGATATAGATAGAGTGGATAATAACCATCTATTGGTTGAATGAGAATTAATTCAAAATTTATCCACATCTACATGAATGTTATTCTTTCTGTCTATCAACATCGTTCTTTGCAAAACATAAAATAGAATCTTTAATTTTGGTCAGATTAATATATAAGATCACCATAATATAAAGTTGTTCATTTTTGTTGTAGGCCGTTGTACGACACCAGACTTGCATTTTTTTTGCTGAAGCAGGTCTTCAAGTAATAAAAGGATATAGGTGGTTTGTGTTGGTTTATGTTAGTTGGATACGCGATACACAACTAGGAGTGTGTGAGCCTATTAGGGGCACATACGATAAAACATTTAGAGTACGTTTTAACTTCACGAAAACTATTAAATGTAAACCGTTTGGACATGAACGATTAAGACAAGAACCTTGGTTGTCCTTGTGAGTGGCCGGCTAATTAAGAAGGTTCTAGAGAAGGTCTTGGTTCAATGTATGTAGGTGATAAGGAGTAGGAAGAAAGGGATAAGGCTTTAAGTGGTATGATGAGGTTTAAACTCTAGAGTTTTATACTTATCATATTTAGGGCTTGGAGGTGTAAATAAAGACTCTATACCACCTCTTCTGGGCTGGCTATAAAACACAAAGAGAAACACTACCAATCTTTTCCTTTCTTCTCCTTCTTTCATAACAGCCGAATCAAAAAACCAAAATACTAAGACATCTCCTATTTCGGTTGGCCATTAATTCCAGTCTCCTATTTCAGGTTAAGTTAATGGTTTATTCCGTTAGATATTCGATACCCAAGAACAACACTTCCAGAGGGTTTATAGTATTGGTATATATATTGTCAAGGTGTGACAATTGTCGGATTCGAGCTAGGGGTCGTGGATCTCTTATTCGGTTGTACTGTAGCAGAGTTACAACCGAATTCGGTTCAACCCTTATTGTTTACATTCTGTATTTCGGTTCTATTCCAAGAGTGGGTTTAGGTGATCGTTTTTCAGAATATTTGGTTTACACTTGTTGTTGGGTACACGGAGGTTTGGACCTAGCATCCCGGCGTAGCAAGTTATACGTGTTTGTGTGAGCACTCGTAGAGGTGACCACTTAGTCACTAGTTTCATACACTCGGTTTCTATTTATTGCTGGTGTCTACAAGGGTATGTTCCTATTTACTCTTTTACATTCCTTATGTGTTTAATGTATGTTAATTATATATGCTAGACTAGATCTATCCGCTGCGTACTCGTTAGAGTTAAATTGGTTAACTTGATTGTTAAATTCCAACAGTGGCATCACGAGTCAAACTTGTTTAGTATACATGTATTACATACGATTTTAACACGCTAGGGCTGCATGAAATTGGATTATTTATTGTTTCTATTGTAAATTATGGCAACGACATGCAATCCTTGCCATAACTAAATAACCAACCTAGAATGAACACAAACATAAAATGATAAAAAGAAGTATAGATTAAAAATTAAATGTTAATTAAGTTGCTATGTTAATCTATTCTTGTTTTATCTCGGCTGTAAGACTCACGCAATCATGTTATATGATGTATGTGGCGATCTAGGCACTTTAGCAGAAAACCTAGTGAGAGTCTTATGGTTCTCCAATTGGGGAAGACTCTTTTGAGAACTCGAGGCATTATGTGATTTACTGCTTTCATTATAAGAGTTTGTTCCTCAATTTTCAATCCATTTTTTAGTCTGTTTTAATTGCTTATATGTGATATGCCTTGTGTCCCAGTCCAATAATTTCAATAGATAGAATTTTATAAAACTCTAAACCTGGACTAAAACTTAAATAAGAGTAATTTTGATTGAACATGTCTAAATTACACACATAATTTTATTCCTTGTGGACCAATGAAAGTTTATTTTTTGCGAAACCGGGTTTTTTTGGACAAATAATACGGACATAAAACTGTGAAATTTGATTCTTGTAGTAGCTTTATTTACATCGACGATTGGGTTGAATTGATCTTAAATTATTCTCACCGCCCCACTACATGTTTCGCATATGAGGGAATTATTGGAATTACTTGTCTTCAGACCAACTAGAGTACAATATAAGGGTTTGATCAATTTGTAATCCCACCATATTGGCATCAATAAAACTAATGTTAACAAAAGGGGTTTCTTAACATACATAGCATCATTAGTCAATTGGAAGTACGGCTCACCCATTATGGACAAACTAAAAGAGAAGTTTAAGGCGGGTTGAAGTAAGATTCCCCAAATGAAGTCAGGTTTTTAATACGCTTCGCGCTGACCTGTTTCTCCGCTTCTTTGTGCGTCCAAATGGAGCTACCGTGAACATTTGACAAAATGATTGCTATACCCAAAAGGTTAACAAAATTTTCTTAACTTTGTCTACTAGTTGTTTTGCACGCTTCTTGTACACAACTTTGTCACATTTAGGATTTTATACCCAAAGAAATGAAAGTTTTAAGTCTATGCCAGCCAAACCTAGAACACGTGCATTTGGCTTGACCTCTCTGGTCAGACCTAAGGGCCTTGCCAACCCATGGCGAATTTTTTCATAGGTCAGATCTATATCAATTTTCGCAACGTTTCTGTTGTAAGACTTAAAATCGAGTTTCCTGGTCAGACCTCGGAACCGAGGCATAAGATGAGACCAAATATGCTTTTGACATTACTATAAGAGTATTACTAATTCAGTAGTCTCATAAAATCTAAGAGTGCATTCTATGCAATTAACGCTCGTCGCTTACCTCTTGCCCTACTTGTTTACACGTTGGTCAGACCTTCTGTAATAAGTGGGAGGTCAAGTTGGATCTTAGTCTTATTAGTAATTAATTGGGTAGTTAATTCTTTTAAGAATTTAATTATCGACAATACTAATAATTGAACTTTTTTCTTAATTGGTAGAAGACAAACCTCAGCAACTAACAATTCGTCTTCCAGGGCTTCTTTCGAGAAGCAAAAACTGACAGGACACCAAACTTATTAATTGGTATTAGAAACATTTTTAGATTGTACTATCAATTGATGGATAAGTTTGAATTACCTAAGAGCACGCCACATCCTCCTTGCTCCTGTAGCTCCTGACGGGTCACAAGTTGCCCTAGAAATTCCTTGCAGCTCATTACTGCCTTGCGTTAAAGGATCAAAAGAAATTGCTGGACTCATGCTCATGACCATGAGCCAGAGATCCAAACCAAATCTAAGAAAATCCCATGCTAACGACATGCTAAAGGATTAAAAGCTCGTTTTGCCCAGCAAGCAGAGCAGGAGCTTCTACAGAACTACGCGTGATTTCACGCCTTAAACAGGAAGAAGGGCATTCAGTTAGCTCGTATGTTCTAAGAAAAAAAAAAATATGAAGGGCTATATAGACAATCTAGAGCATTTGGGGCACCCCGTGACACTTGGCCTTTGCTGTGAGATCTGATTCTTATCGTCTACGCCAGGAATTAATGGTTTTGTGGCAGAATTACAACATGCATAGCCCTCGGGAAGGACTGTTAATGAGTATGGCAAGCTATGCTAAAGCTCCATGAGCAAACGCTTAATCTGCCCAAAAACAACGCTCCTTGAGCTCCTAAGAAGAAATCAAAAAACTCCTGCTCTACATGCTTTCGAGCTGGTAAGTCCAAAAGGTAAAAAGCACAAAACAAGCGCAAACCCCTTCAAAGGCTGGAAGGGACAAAATCACAGGGAATAGGGAAAAAATAAGCACGCTTATGCTCCCAAGCCCAAGATTCTCCCTCCACCCAAGAGGGAAGATCCCGCAAAGGACTCAATCTGTCATGAGTGTGGTGAGACAGGACATTGGAAGAGGAACTGTCCTCAGTATTTAGCCGAGTTGCTAAGAAAAAAAAGAAAAGCACCTCTGGAGCTGGTGGTGAATCAGGTAACTTCATTATAGAACTCAAACTTTCCCTTAAAGATCAAGGATCAATACACTGTTGTGTACTCATATTTGTAATACAACGCATGGTCTAAGGGCAAGTAGGAAACTGAAGCCGGGGCTCTTAGCTTGTACGTGGGCAATGGTCAATGTGAAGCTGTAGAAGCAATTGGCAAATTTGATTTATCTCTCCCAGCCGGGATTAGTTTGTTTTGAACAATTGGTCATTATGGTCCTTCTATTACTAAGAGTAATTTCAGTTTCCCTTTGTACGAAGATGTTTTATTACCGCTTCGTGAATAATACAATTCAAGTATCTAGGAATAAACATGGTTTATATTTAGTGCTATCCCCACTGATGGTAATTTTGAAATTGATATTTTCTAATTCTTAATACAAATGAAAATTCTATATAAAAACTGTAAGCAACAAAAGAGCCAAGCTAGACTTGGACTCTGCTCTCTTGTGGCATTGTCGTCTTGGACACATCAGCAAGAAACGCATTAAAAAGTTGCAACACGATGGACTTCTCAATTCAACTGACCTTAGGGCTTTTGAACAATGCGTTTCCTTATGTCAGAGTAAGATGGCAAAGGAAGAAAACCTTACACACATCAAAGTGGAAAGGGCCAAAGACGTTACTTGGACTAATACACACCGAATATGTGGCCCATTTAAGGATCACTTCAAAGAAAGGAGCGAACTACTTCGTCACTTTCACTGACGACTTTAGTCGTTATGGTTATGTTTACTTGTTGAAACATAAACATGAAGTGTTTGAAACTTTCAAAGTGTTTCAAAAGGAAGTAGAAAATCAACTCGGTAAGACCATAAAATCGCTACGTTCAATCGTGGGGGCGAATATTGATCAAAGAGTTTTTGGATCAACTCAAGGATCATGGATTAATCGCCCGATCGTACTCCTCCTTACACGCCACAACATAATGGTGTGTCGGAAGGAGAAATAGAACCCTACTAGATATGGTTTGATCCATAATGAGTCAAACAACTCTTCCAAAGTCCTTTTGGGATTATGCTCTTGAGACTGTTGCACGCATTCTCAATATGGTTCCAACTAAGAAGGTTGAAAGACAACCATTAAGAAGTATGGCATGGGCAAGCCCCTAAGTTGTCTTACTTAAAAGTCTGGGGTTGTGAGGCACTTGTTAAGCGAGATACTCTTACCAAGCCGACAAGTTAGACCCGAGGTCTATTAAGTGTATCTTCATAGGATACCCAAAGGAAACAATGGGATATTCTTTCTACTACCCACCCGAGAACAAAGTCCTTGTTGCTCGGAATGCTGAATTCCTAGAGAATAATCTTATAGATCAAGAAGCAAGTGGGAGTCTAGAAGATCTTGAAATTATTCAAGAAGAAGATACGCATCCTTCTATAGACACAAGCTTAAATCATGAAGAGGATGATCTAGAAATAGATGAACCTCAAAGTGATATCATTCCCATTTGTAGGTCCACAAGGACACGACATGCCCCAAATCGTATGTGCCTAAACATCGATGCTGAGGAGCATGAGTTAGGGGATCTTGGTGAACCCGCTAACTATAAAGCTGCATTGTTAGACCCTGAGTCTGATAAATAGCTGAATGCTATGAATGTAGAAATGCAATCCATGAAAGACCGACATGGATGGAGATGTACACACCTATAAAGCTCATCTTGTGGCGAAGGGCTATACTCAAACCCCAGGGATTGATTATGAGGAAACCTTCTCTCCTGTTGCAGACATTAGAGCTATTAGGATTCTTATAGCCATAACGGCGTACTATGACTATGAGATTTAGAAAATGGATGTCAAAACTGCTCTCCTCAATGGATATCTTAATGAAGGGTTTACATGGAGCAACCTGAAGGTTTTGTCAATCCAAAATATCCAAACCGAGTATGCAAGCTGAAGCGTTCCATTTATGGGCTTAAGCAAGCATCAAGGCAATGGAATAAACGATTTGATGATGAAATAAAGAAATTTGGTTTCACTCAAAATCGTGATGAGCCATGTGTATATCTAAAAGCTAGTGGGAGTAATGTCACTTTCCTAATCTTGTATGTCGACGACATATTGATCATGGGAAACAACATTCCAATGTTACAAGATGTAAAATCCTACCTTGGAAAGTGTTTTGCTATGAAAGATTTAGGTGAAGCTGCATATATTCTTGGAATCAAGATCTACAGAGATAGATCATGACGGTTGATTGGCTTATGTCAAAGTGCTTATATCGAAAAAATCTTAAAGCGATTTCACATGGAGAATTCCAAACGTGGAAGTATCCCCATGCAAGAAAAGCTTAGATTGAGTAAATCACAAGGTGCCTCTACACCTGCTGAGTTGAAGCGCATGCAAAATGTTCCATATGCCTCGGCTGTGGGTTCTATTATGTATGATGTGAGATGTACTCGCCCTGATGTTGCGTTCGCTCAGAACATAACAAGCCAATTCCAACAGAATCTAGGTGATCTTCACTGGACTACTGTTAAGAACATTCTAAAGTATCTCAGGAATACTAAGGATAAAAAAAAATACAAATAAAAAAAAAAAAAAAAAAAAAAAAAAAAAAAAAAAAAAAAAAAAAAAAAACTATAAAAATAAAAAAAAAAAAAAAAAAATAAAAAAAAATAAAAAAAAAAAAAAAAATAAAAAAATAAATAAATAAAAAAAAAAAAAAAAAAAAAAAAAAACAAAAAAAAAAAAAAAAAAAAAAAATCTTCGAAATAAAAAAAATCTTAAAGCGATTTTCCATGGAGAATTCCAAACGTGGATAGTATCCCCATGCCATGGAAAAGCCTTTAGATTGAGTAAATCACACAAGTGCCTCTCACATGCTGAGTTGATTTATACTAGAGTGCCATGCCCAAAATGTTCCATATGCCTCGGCTGTGGGTTCTATTATGTATGATGTGAGATGTACTTGCCCTGATGTTGCGTTTGCTCAGAACATAACAAGCCAATTCCAACAGAATCTAGGTGATCTTCACTGGACTACTGTTAAGAACATTCTAAAGTATCTCAGGAATACTAAGGACATGTTTCTAGTTTACGGAGGTGATCTAAAACGAGAGCTCAGGGTTTCTTGCTACACTGATGCCTGGATATCAGACGGTATGAAGATGACCTCAAGTCTAGACTGCCGATATGTGTTCGTTTTTGATTGGAGGTGCTGTTGATTGGAAGAGTGCCAAGCAAAGCATTTTCGCTACTTCATCTGCAGAAGCTGAGTATATTGTTGCCTTTGATGCTTCTAAGGAAGCCGTATGGGTTAGAAAATTCATTTCTGGGCTCAGTGTTGTTCCCATAATTGAAAAACCCATTAATATGTATTATGATAATACTAGAGCAATCGCTATAGCTAATGAATCTAGAATCACTAAAAGATGTAGACATTTCCGCTTGCCAATGGTCACTACCTTCGTAATAGTTATTGAATTTGGTGATATTAAAGTTAGAATAAGTTTCATCACAGATGTCAAAATTAGCTTGGTCGTTTACAAAAGCGTTGGCTTTTCCAAAGCATTCAGAACTTACTAGGAATATTGGAATGCTTCCAGCTAGTAGTCTCATGTAAATCTGTGTTTATTAGTCATTTGGATAATTGGGTTTGTAAGACAATTTTATTTTCTGATGAATAATAAAGAGATACGAAAGTATTGTTGTCATTCATTATAACAATTGTTTGTTCCTATATTTTATTTGCATATTTAAATTTCATGATATGATTTATCATTCTAAATATGTCCATTGTCGGTTAACAGTATTGGAGTATTGTTACATAAGGCAAATGTGAGTGTTGGTTATATTCTTTGAATATATTGATGGTTTCCACCAAACTCATATGTTACTCAACAAGGGAATGACGTATTAGACCCCAACCTTCTAATGTTTTTTACTTTTATGGATCCGTTGTCATAAGTAAAATTTTGAAAATGCCGTTTAGTTAAGTCATCTTTGTATTGAGAATACAAACAAGTTCTGGTATGTGTGGATAGGATATCACTTTTTAATTCTTAAGTCTAACGTTTAATATTTGTCCTGGATTGGAAAATTGGTAGCTTTATAAAGGTCATTTATTATTAGAAGTGATGGTTGACAGCAGCAATTTCACAACATTTGTATTCAACAATGAATAGAATTTGTTCCTCCACTTGATGTGCCAGAAATGCATACCATTGGCGCCTCTCCAGAATTAATCAGATAATTGTTCGGCCGAACCCAAAGGGTAATGCAAGATGATTCTTGATTACATTTGATATATCTGAATTAAATTATATAACGAGAATCTAAATAGTTAATCTATATGGAATGAGTTAGGATCCATATCCATGGTTTAACGGTATTTGAACAAAGGGATGATTTTTAATTAGAAGAGATTAAAAATAACCATGCTATCTGAAAAATGTTTATGAAACTCTTGATCTCAGACACTTCTAGTTTTAAAAACGAATGTGAGTGTTTATAGACGTTTCTCGTCACCCCCCCCCAACGAGATCCATTAGTATGTGGACAGTCTGCTACTCCAACTCCCAGGTGGGAGCTGTTGGATTATGGAAGTTGGATGCGCACTACGACTAGAAGTGTGTGAGCCTATTGGGGGCACACACGGAAAACATTTAGAGCACGCTTGATACTTCACGGAAGCTTTTCTAAGTAAACCTTTTTTTGGACACGAACAATTAAGACAAGAATTTTGTGATGTCCTTGTGAGCTAGCCAGCTATAAGGATGGTTCTAGAGAATGTCTTAGTTCGTTGAATCTAGTGGATAAATGAAGGAAACATGTGATAAGGTTTAGAGGATAGCTGTGATAAGGATAAAATATCACTAGTTATTATCTTATCATGATCTTTAGGGTGTAAGGGAGCTTATAAATACTCTCTTATCCACTGGCCTTTTGGTTCGACACAACTGATTCACACAAAAACTCAAACTTGTGTTTTCCTTTCCCTTTGCTTCCTTATTATAACAGGCCCCGAATTCCTAAAACCCAAAATATTGGCGTTCTCTTTTTCATTGAATGTGGTTTTTCTTGCCTAATGCAATTTAACTACTATTAAGGAAGTTTCTTGTTTAACGTTGTTGATTTGATCCTAAGGTTGCCTCTCCAACTGGTTATAGTATTGGTTTACTTGTTCCCAAGGTATGGGAACTTATAGATTCGACCTAGGGTTCTTTGCTCTTGATTTTGGTTGTTTCTGCTCTGATATTTGCTAAATTGTATATGTAAATTACCCGGGATTTTGCCAAATAAAAGCCATAAAAATGCCAAAAGAATAGAAAAAGGTGTGCTTTTGTGTCTATTGTGCAGGAAAGGATAAAAAGGACAAAAAGAAGCAAAAACGATCAAAAAAAACCGACAAGGAACGAAAACAAGAGTACAAGAACAAGAACGTGAGAATGAATCAGGACAAAGGATCGCGCAAAGGCCGGATCTAACTCCGAGTTTCACTGAGCCTAAGAGAGAAGACAGTCTAAAGGAAGAAATATAAAGTCATAGCGGTCTCTAAAAGTGACAAGTCTTCAAAGTTGTAATAAACGGGCCATTGTGAGAAGTTTTAAATGATTCAAGGTCGCCAAGATCGCAAAGAAGGAAAAGTGCTATAATAAAGAAAGAAAATGAAAGAAGGTAAAACCAACTCATGGACTGAATAGATTGCCGAACTTGAGATTTTCTGTATTTTACTCTAGCAAAAGGGCCGTAGGATTGAGTTAGCAAGGAAGATGATAGAAATGAGAAACAAATTGGCATAGGGACTTTTTTGTGCCTAATTTTCATTAGTTTGACACAGAACATTGCGTTTGTTATATAACTATACCTCTTGCTAACCGCCTTTAAACAGTTTTGTCCCGCGCATCTCTCCGCTCCCTAACAACCAATTCGTGAAAATCCCTCCCCCGCCTCATCATATAAATGCCCTAATGCCTGCCTTGCTATACACCTTCTCCAATCATAAATCTACCACGTGCGGCATCTTATTAAGCTATTGGTAACTAAAGACACCTGATATGTGCTTAATTTACTATCATATCTTTTACCTCTAAAATGAGAGTCAAATGAACAAAAACAGACAAAACTGCCTAATATATGTGTTGTTGTTTGCTTGTGTATTTGTGCAAGAGGAAGTGGATAATCAACAAAAAGAGACTAGATACGAAACCAGAAGCCCAAAATGACAAAAAATATTACTAGAAGCATGCGAATGGAAAAGACTGCTGCCCCTGAAAATATCTAGGGTAGTGAAATGTCACAAAGAATTTGCAGAATAGTTCAGAGTTCAATTTAGCTGAGAGAGAATAGATGTTCGAAGGATGTCAATCTAATACTGAAGAATCAGCAGTCAAACCGGAGCCGGAACTGAAGAATACTATTGAATGCAATCTTTACCCATCTGATGGGCCGGGAAAGCCCAATAGTATATTTATGAAGACTGTGAAGACCAAATGGGCCCTCAATCATTTACAACAGCCCATTTGTGTGCATTTGACAAAGACTGTGAAGACTTTGAAGGCCCAATCCTAGCCCAGTTACAGCCAATCTCAGCCATTGTACACACAAAACCCACTTCATAACCTTATTGGGCTTGAAAAAGCCCAATAACCAAACCTGTACCTTATTGGGCCTTAAAAAGCCCAATAACATAAGCCTAAACCTTATTGGGCCCAGACACACTCAATTGGGCCCAATACAAGCCCAATAGCCCAAAACATTTTTTTTTATAAAACTCAAGGACCAAAAATGTAAATTTTAAAAACTTGTTTTATAATTAAAAATGAAAAAAATAAAGAAAAGGGGCCAAAAATGCCAAGTTTTAAAAGTTATTTTATAAGGAAAATGGTTTAATAAAACACAAGGACTGTTTTTGCAATTTTTCAAACTTCTTTTAGTTATAAAACAGCAGGGACCATTCTTGCAATTTGCCAAACCCTTTTAAATCTTTTGTTAATAAACCACAAGGGCCAAAACTGCCACTTTCTAAACTTCTTTTATAACTGAAATTCGGCTTAAAACGAAATGAAAAGAGAAGGAAAGTGTAAGGGCCATTATTGCCTCTTCTCCAAAGATCCCTTTTAAACCCTGCAACCCACCCCTGTCAAACCAGCCTTCGCGCCAAAACCATACCACCCTTTCCCCACGGTTTCAAGCCAAAACCACCTCTCCAGTACACTTTCCTACTCACCCCTCACCTTTCCCCACTTACCCTGCACCTATAACCCCCTCCCACTTGGAAAACACTCAACCCCGTACCCCCCATCAATGGCTGAGATCAAGTGAAGCCAAAGAGAAGGCTAGGATTGAGTGTGAGGCTTCCTACTCTCACAACAAGCACAGCCCAAGTCCTTGAGACCTCTATAAAAGAGCCAAGACCAAGCCGAAGTCAAACACACCATTTTTTTTATGTTTTTAGTTTAATTTTAAGTCAAAGTCTTTCTTTTAATCATTTAAGTGTAACTCAGTTGTTTTAAAGCTTTGTGTTGTAATCTTTCTGTTTTTAATGTAAAAAGTCAAGAGTTCTTGTGAAATTGCCATTGTCGAAATTTGAAATATGATTTAGGCTGTTTAAATCTGTTTAAATTGTTTAAACATATGTTAAAAGTTATTAAGATTCATTTGTACTCACTTATATCTGCCTACTTTTACCAAAAATCAGTTAAAACTCCTTTTTATATAAATAAGGGGGTGTTTGGTTTAGACCCCAAAATGGGTCAAAATTGGTTTGGTATGGGTCACAAACACTCAGCCAACTTTGGCTGAGTGTGTAGGGTCTCATTAGGCCACTTTAAATCCCCATACTTTTAGTGGCCAAAATAAGTATTTTGTTCCCTTTTTGGTTCTGTCAAAATATAATAACAAACTGAGCTAAAGGCTTAAGCTGCTTATGCAGCTTAAACACACTCTTTGTGTGCTTGTTGTGTTGTTTCTAGCCACTTTAACCAAGCCCTTTTTCTGTCCCTTTTACTTTGACAAAATAAGTCAAAATTTTGGCTTTGCATTTTTTTTAAGAACCCTCAAGTTTAAGCCCCATTATCAGCTTTTTACACTCACCTTAACTAGCTACTATTTGAAAAATAAGCTCAATTCCACCCATTTTAATCTGTTTGAGGTTTTGTTTTGACTAAAAAGCCCTTGAAGCTTATTGCAAAGCGTCAAAAAATCCAATAAGCTCACTGTTTGCCCTCCCCTGGTTGCTAGACAGAGGACCATTATTTCAGCTCCCTTTTTTAATAGCTTATTTTTGTATTAAGCCTTAGATCTTTTGCTTTTCTTTGTAGCTTATAGGTAGCCCTTTAATTCCCCAAAATCTCATAGCTTATTTCCCCCTTTAGCTTAGCTTATTTAGGCATTAAAGTTCACCTTTTTCTGTTTTCTTTTAAAACTGTCAAACTAGCTTAAATCATTTCTAGCTTATTTTAGGGCTTATTCTAGGTTGCCTTAGCTTATTTAGGACTCCCCTAGCCTATTAACTGTCCCCCATAGTTTTCTAGCTTATTTGTTGGCTTAAAACCCAAAAGGAAGAAAATAAAGCTTATAATCATAAGCTTATTTAAGCTTTTGCAGTCCAAAAGCTCACTTTTCTAGCTTATTCAGTGAGCTAAAAGCATAAGTGCTTTTACAAAAGTTGTTCCCCTCAAGCCCCTTAACAGCTTTGCTTCTTTAGCTTTTTGCTAATAAGCACTTTGGACCCACTTTGTAGTCGGGGTCCACTTCAGGGACCATTTGTGTAATTTTGTCTTTTATAGTTACCTTTGTTAGTCCCTGTGGTTAGTTAGCCTGTTACCCTGTTAGTCCTTGTGTCCTTTTCACTGTTAGTCCTTATAGTTAACCACAGTTAGTTTATTTAATTAATTAATTAAATTAGGTTTAAAATTTAATTAGTTTAATTACTTTTTATAAAAACAGTAAAATTTGGGCATTTTTATATTTTTAGAATTGTTTAATTTTTTCCTTTATTTAAATTATTTTTTTTTTAGGAATTTTTAATACACTTTTTAATTTTTTGACTTTTTTCTATTTTTCTTAGTTTTAATTAGTTTTTTAATCTTTAAAAAAAAATTCCATAAAAAAATCAAAAATTAATAAAAAAATCATTTTATTTTTTGTAAAATTTCTTTGTCAGTTAGTGTCTAGGAAAAATATAAAATTTATTATAGGCTAAATTTTTTTCTAAATTTCAGTCTTACAACCGTTTTATAAAACCTACCGGTGCGTTTTACCGTTTCTTTTCGTTTACATCAAACGACTCCTTTTAGTTCAAGTTTTTCTTATTTTCAAATTAAGTTAATTAGGTATTTAAATTGATTTTTAAATTTTAATTTAGCATTTATTTCTTATTTTTAGTATTTAGGGTTCCCGATACCTGATCTTGTTCCCCGTATTTTTAGTTTAGATTTAATTTTAAGATATCCCTATAACAATTTTGTATGCCCGTAGTTTTTTAAGATCCCATTTCCTATACTCGTTTTCACCTAGATTAAACTAGTATTTATTTTAATTAATTTAGTTTTTAATTTACATAGTGTTTCCATCATAGTCAATTTCTCATCAAAACGCAGGATAAATTTCAATTGCAGCTCGTTTGGGAACATACACCCCTGGAATATCTCTTCGGAATCGTTTTTACATTGGATCTAATTCTTTTCATGTGCATTTTATCCTTTTGTTGAATTTTGGACATTTGCCTTGGTCAATGGGCATTCGTCAGGATCTGCAATAGGGTTTGCTATATTAAAAGAGTGAAATATACCAACGAATCAATTTTTTGGCGCCGCTGCCAGGGGGATGCATTTGCTACGATTTCTATCCGATCTTTGATCAGAACTTGACTATTATTAATAATCATATTAAAAAACACAAAAATATTTTTCTTTTCTTTTTATTAGTACATATCATATAACAATTAAAAAAAAAAAAAAAAAAAAAAAATTAAAAAAAAAAAAAAAATTTAAAATTTTTTTTTTCATAAACATTAAAATTCACTAATTGGAAAAATACCAACATTAATATTTCTACAAACTGAGGTATTATATCCACAATAGTTGCCGGAGAACTATTTGAGTTCCCAACTCGAACAAAAAGATTTAAAACTTGGCCTTTTGTGGTCACTATCGAATATAACGGCTCACCTCATTCTGATTGACAATCTATAAGTGCGTTTAAGGAGGGTTGTTCCTAGGAACTACGACCCAAAAGGAGAAATAAGCTTCGCGCTATTCCTACTCCTCCGCTCACCTGTGCGTTTTTCATTCTGAGAGCTACCGTGAAGTAAGATTGATTATCAGGTTTAAGTTGTCTATCTGATTTTGTCCAATTGTGAAGATAGTTGTTAATAAAATTCGAAAAAACCAAAAATAAATCTTCTTTTTTCTTCGTATCAGTTAATTCTTTCCTTATCCCTCTATCTAATTAATCTTATGACATCATTCGATTATCGCCTTAAAAGCGTTAACAAGCATTTTCGGCTTGTGGAAAATTTGCACACTTCAGCCTTTTGTTGTTCAAAGAAAGAGAAACTTAAAACAAGATTCTTGTTCCAATGAATGCCGAATCGTCTCAACAACACATTAGATAGATAGAATTTTGTTTCCGATTGTGAGAACCTGGTTGCATGGTTCTTAATTGTCTAGGAATGTGACTGACACTAAAGACATTGGAGAAAGTCGTTTCAAAAGGTTCAAAAACATCCAAGGTCATCCATGACATGCCAATGTTGTTAATGCTCCCTCGAGAGCCATTCGTTGTCAAACAAGACCCCACGTGTCAACTCCTCATAAAAAATCCTCCCACTAATCGACCAAAAGTGTTTTGTTACGAGTGTGTGATTCGTTAGATGGCATCTTTTTTCAACGATGCACTTGTAAGTCTTGTGGGAAAAGGTGCTCATATTGTTATAATTGTCCCACCGAAACTCCGATAAATCTAATCCGGCGAACCAACCAAACAAACTGTTAATGAGAATACCCACAAGCTCGAAAATAGTGTGCAAATCCAAAAATTTTTGGTCAATACCAAAAATGTTGTTGCAATGAATAATGATGGAGTTTGTTTTTATGTAAGATCGGAGTGAAACACCAAATATTTAACTCCGACTCATCAACTACCACACCCTGATTATTCAAGACCCATCCCACAACCCCCGATCTCATCTTATGAGAATTTTGGAAACAATGTTCCTATGGTACGATTGTCACAGAACCCCAAGTTCCGTTTATCCAATCAGAACTGTGTTACAATCAAGACTTTAATTTCTCACAAAATCCTCAAAATCTTCAACAACAATTCCTTTGTTGTAACTATTGTGGAGGTCCTCATGAGACTTATCTCTGTTTTGAATGTGTAGGGTGTGGACAACCGACGGATAACTCTTATTGTTATTCGTGCACGTGCCAACAGTGCGGTTGTCGTCTCATTGCTGGAGTTTGTCTTAGTTGTACTTATGGAAATGAAAATCAAATCGATTTTTCAAACATCCGTATACTCTTTTGATCAATCTCCAAGTTTCTCTCAACACCCTACAACACTCTAAAGCAAATCTTGAGTGAATTTTGCGGGAACGATACTCAATATTGTCACTGTACTCTCGCTGTACACCTCAAGCCCGTTTATCTATCCAGAGCCAGATTACATACCCTTGATTTTATTCCCGCAAGATTTGCATAATCTTCAACAGCAAAATCCTTTGCTGTGAAAATTGTAAGGGTCCTCATGCGACTAATTACATGTCAACGATGATTCAAAACTCTCATTCTTTCGGTTTGAACAACTTCAATACCCGCAATTTTCGTCAATCATCGAACCTCCACAACCAATGACATGAAGCTTTGCAAGCCCAAGAGGAACTAATGAAATCGATTGAAAGCTTCTCAAAAAAGTTTATCGTATCTCTTTTGGTAAACGCCTAGGTCTATTGCAAGCTTTGGGACAACTTTTTTGAATTAAGCACGCATCAATCCCGAGAAGTGCAAAATTGCATAGCAACTTGGTTCAAGATGTGAAAATCATATAAGTGACAGCCTATCTGAGTACATCATAACTCCGGCTTGAATCGCCCTCTCGTCTACTGTGATGATGATGATGACGAGGAATAACAATTGCATACACACCATTTTAATCAACCGAGGAGCCCGTAAACTCTCTAATTATGGAGGATGAGCATCTAACACATATTTCGGCAACAGTAATCGGATCGAATTCATAAAGTCTAGTGTTAAATCCCCTTGTCTCCTTGTCCCAATCCCAAGTGAGTCCAAAGGTGTTCCCAAAGTGTGTGATGTGCCTGTTCATGACAATTCTCCGCCTCTTGATCAATCTGAGGATTTCTCTGATTCTAACGTTGATTCTACTTCGACTGATGAAGATTCCTTCTCTAGTAACGAGGTCGAGTATGTTGAGGCATCACCTCCCAATTCTGAGCCAGTTAGCTCGAAAGGGAGATTGGAGATGGTATATTCCAGAAGATTGGAAGTAATGAGGATGACATTCATTTATCAAAGACAACGCAAGGATACACTTCGTGAAAAAATTGTTGAATCTCAATCTCTTGTTGCTAAAATCGAAGCATAAAAGATAATCCCGTTCCATCTTCGTTGTTGTGACAAGTCTACTCCACATTTCCTAACCTTTCTTGGAGAGACTAACACCTTTGATAATTCTTTGCACCTAATCGGAAACTTTCTGCATTTAATTTGAAGAGCCTAGTATTGGCAGTCCACTAACTCCTTCAGATTTATCTCTTCCAGATTATAAAGCTTTCTACATTGATAACGATCATTTTAAAGAGAAGAGTAGTGGCAGTACCACTACCATGTTTGATTTTTCTCATATGGATCGTTTTATCATGATCTTTTCGAATGATCAGTTTCCTCCTGCGATATAGTGATTTTTGTCATGGAGGAGTTCAGCCGATAACTCGCTCAAATCATATCTCCACCGGAGTATGATCGTTTCTGCTTTAAGATTGAGCCCGAGCTGGGCAATCTTACAATGGATGTGGTGGGAAATATTTTTCCAAAAAGCGAACCAAGAGTTCATGTGCTTAATGATTTGCCCACCCTAGAGTAGAATTTATCATACCCTCTAGTGAATCCATTTTCGCTTATGTTGTATGGATCTTTTCTCCCATTCCTTTTCATTCCGTTATATCCTCCTTTATCTTCTCTCCTAGAGGGGATGAAGACACCATATATGATCCGTCATTTCAAAGTATCATTCTTCTAGGCCTATGTATCTCATCGAGTGGAAGACTTTCATGAAATGTCCAATACTTATCGTAGTCACTTGAATGAAAGTCCGATGATAATTTTAATTTCCACTTGTTTCCTCAAGGATCCATAAATCCTTGTGATGGGTCAAGCATCGCGACCCTAAACAAGCGCTTCGTGGGAGGCACCCCATGCTTATCATAGTTTATCGTAGTAGTAGTAGTAAAGTATGTAGTGTTAGCTATTTTTGTGTTGTTGATAAAATAGCTTATCTTTATCATTACCCGTGTTTTCCATGATGTTGTTGTTGTTTACTGTCCAGGATGCCCGGATTGTGAAGACTCTCAGTTACTGACATTCATCAAGATTTTTCACATCCTTCAGCTTCATTTTGGAATCCGATATCCTAATCTTATCGACTACGTTTTATCTTTTGGCATACCTCATAAATGGCCTTAGGATTAATGTAATACCCTTCAAAACATCGAGGACGATGTTTAGTTCTAGTTTGGGGGGGTATCTTCGATTTGATTGTTGCCTGTAGTATTATTACCACATAAACCCGTTTTTTCCACCAAAATACCAAAAAAATAAAAAATTGAAAAATTTTCAAAAATATAATAAGTGTTTTGTCGCAGTTTTGCTTTTCTTTT
>BQNB010022896.1:35129-62439 GCA_026074375.1 Tanacetum coccineum | reverse complement strand
AGTAAATATGAGGGTTGACTTGGGCTGTGAGGATTTTTGGGCCACGGGTAATTGTAAAAGGTTTATATAGTTTGGACCTAACGACCGTTAGTCACTTAATAATAAAGGACTAATGGTGTTATTCATTTAGGGACTTATGGTGAAATAGGTTTAACAATAAGGGCTCTTTTGGTATTTTGAATGTTTTGTCATCTTGTGGGTTGACCAATGTTTGACCATGGTTGACTTTTGTTGACCAAAGCTTGATAATTACCGGCTCTTGTGCACTCT
This sequence comes from Tanacetum coccineum, assembly GCA_026074375.1. Lineage (NCBI taxonomy): Eukaryota > Viridiplantae > Streptophyta > Magnoliopsida > Asterales > Asteraceae > Tanacetum > Tanacetum coccineum. The sequence goes on along the minus strand of BQNB010022896.1, from coordinate 62,169 downwards.
TTCCTTCTCGTGTTCGGCTTTGTCCATTTTGGCTTTGATTATGTCCATTTCTTTAATATCCGTACCTGCACATATACAAACACAAAAACAAGCATATATTTGCCATTTTTATTATGTTTTTGGTCTTTTGAGTTCGTTTTTCAAAGTAAAAGGTATGTGTAAAATAGCACATACCAGTGATTCACTCGAGGAATCATATAGAACATGAGGTTATTAAAAAGAAAATACAATCATAACATGAGGTTATGATGTTCGACTTTGAGAGATTCATAAGAGACAAGTCCTTAAAAAATATAACTATAACTCGAGGTTACGTTAAATTGTTAAGCATTAAATTTATGTCCTAACAAAAAATTAATAACAATAACTTTGAGGCTATGTTATATTTGATTCTTTTGTGAGAATCATGATTGAACATTAAAACAACAACTTGAGGTTATTGTATTTTGATTATATTCATCATAGTAGAACTTGAGGTTCTATAGTAAATAAGTGTAATCATAACATGAGGTTGTAATACATTTTTAATTCTCTTGAGAAGATTATAACAGAACTTGAGGTTCTAATACTTTTTTTAAACATAACATGAGTTTATGATATTGATCATTTTGAAAGAATCATATTTAAACATGAGGTTTTAATAATTTTTTCTTTAATATAATATGAGGTTATATTATTTTAGTTATCTCTTTGTAGTCACAATTGAACAATTATTATTATTGTAAATTACATGAGAGTTTAGAAGATTAACAATAAAATAATTCATAATTCTCATTATGTAATCACACTAGAACATTTAATTTAAAAATGAATATATAACTGGAAAGTTCTTTACCTATTTTTGTTTAGAACAATATATAGCACAACTCTGTTATATATAACAAGTAATAAACCGGTGGTAATAGAGATTTTAATTCTTGCGAACCAACGTAAAAACAAGTAAGAATTACAGAATACTATCACTAAAAAATATTACTAACAATTTATATGCCAACTATACATGATTTAATCACCAACACTTTAGACTTTTTATTATTTGTCTATGAGTTAATTTCATAATCTTCAATGTGGTTTGGTAGGTTTAACAAAAATAGTCCTTAAACTTTTTTTTCTTGGATCTTCTCTCTATAGTTTTGACTCGTATCAGGTTTGGTCTCTTAACCACTAATTCTATTAGTTTGACGGTTAATTGCTTATTTAGATGCTGAAAATGACATAAATACCCTCGTAGTGTTTTGTAAATGGTCCATGTGGTTTGCTGCATGATTTTTTATTTATTTTTTGTTTTTTAGTTTTTTTATTATTTTATTTCTTTTTAATTTTAAACTTTTTTATACGTTCATTTTATGTTTATATATCGTTTTTTACGTTTTTCTACATTTTTGTACGTTTGGTACATTTCTGTACGTTTTTATTTGTTCTTATCCGTTTTTATACGTTTTCGTCCTTTTTGTACGTTTTCATACGTTTTTTTACGTTTTCCATATTTTTGAATGTTTGGTACGTTTTGTCCTTTTTGTTCGTTTTCATACGCTTTCATTCGTTTTTATCAGTTTTCATACATTTTTTACGTTTGGTAGATTTTTGAACGTCTTCGTACATTTTATACGTTTTCATCCGTTGTATACATTTTTATACGTTTTCGTACGCTTTCATCCGTTTTTATTAGTTTTCCTACGTATTTTTTTACATTTCTTATGTTTTTATATGTATTTGAACGTTTTTATACATTTTCGTACGTTTTCATACGTACGAAAACGTAGAAATACGTATGAAAACTGATAAAAACGGATGAAACGTGAAAATACGCAAGAAAACTGATAAAAACGGATGAAAGCGTACGAAAACGTATAAAACGGATGAAAACGTGTAAAACGTTAAAAAAACGTACGAAAACATTAAAAAACATATAAAAACTTACCAAATGTAAAAAAACGTATGAAAACAGATAAAACGGACAAAAACGTATAAAAACGTTCAAAACGATAAAACTAATAAAAACGGGTGAAAACGTACGAGAACGTACCAAACGTACAAAAATTTAGAAAACGTAATAAACGGTATATAAACTGTAACCTTTGCAACTTTCTAGACCGTCAATGTTCTGTCAAATTCTCAGTTTTTAATGGCAGGCAATTCTTACTGTAATCATTTAATAGTTCTATTATTCTTAGAATTATTCCTTTTGAATGCTTATGTCTATATTTGATAAAGTTCCGGGAGGTTTGTCTCGTAAACGGCTTAAAATGTCAAACAACGCGTTTCGGCACGTCCGTTCATGGTCCGTATAAAATTATAAAAGTTTATGATTATAAGATTTATTTTTTAATAATCTAAGACTAAGAAAACTAGATTTTTACATTGCTAAAATACTAGAACTTTCGGGTCACGTTTTAAAACACGAATAAAGAACGATATGTAACCCGACAAAAGACAAAACGACTAGAAAGCCTTCCTTGGATACCAACATAGCCGGCCACCACAAGGAGACCACAAGGCACCATTTTAGGACCTTGGTCTCATGCATGCATCCTCCCATTTTGTCTTATATCTTTTCAAAAACACACACTTGACACCAAATAACACACACTAAAAATCTTTTCTCTCTTTCCCTTTTCTTCTTGCTCGTCCGAACACAAAACCACACACAAACAATATTATTTTTTTGATTTTGATCAAGAACATGAAGGTCTAAGTTCATCCGAGTTGATTTCATTGGTGTTTGGGTACATAAAAACAACATAAGGGTTGTTTATCTAATCTTTAATCCTCTTCAAAATCCTCTTTGTAAGTCATCATTATTTTAAATATTTTTTGTACTTTTGAATGCCTAATGATGCATAGATGTTAGTTGTACAATGCGTTTTCAAAGAAATCAAAAAGCTAAAACTTGTAAAATAAATTAAGGGTGCGTTTGGGGTTCGAACTCGGGGAAAGGAAGAAGAAGAGACCATTTTAATATTTTGGTTGTGATGGTTGAATAACATTTATGTACTAAATATCTTATTTCTTATTTAGCTTAAAAATAAGCATACGAAAAGCTTATTATAGCTTTTTCGTGGACTTATTTGGTTTCGGTTATAAAAGGAAAACAAGGAAACTGGTTTTTAGTTATTTACTACTTTATCATATTCTTATAGCTTATCTTGGTAGCTTATTTCAAGAACTAAAAGTACTATGTAGCTTATTAGCTTATTTATAAGCTAGATATATTTGGTTTTGGGCTTATAAACCCACGGCCCAAAAATGCCCAATAAGTGGCTTATTGTAGACCTTTTTGTGGTTCGGCTTATTTTCTTAGCTTTTTGGTTGGCTTATTTGTTTTCTGGAAATACTTATTTGCATATTCTATAACTCGTTATCTATTTTGGGCTTTGTGTATATTTACGGATTAACTAATCGGGCTTATACACACCACGGCCCAAAACTAAGGCTCAATAAGCTTCGGCTTATTTTTGGTGTTCTTCGTTCGGCTTATTTTCTACTTATTCGTGGTGCTTATTTAAATTGATATTTTGAACTTACTAATACTATCAGACTTTCCGTTATTTGGATATTGGGCTAAATATGGATTAAGAACTAAAATGTGTGATTTTGGGCCTTAAAGCCCAATAAGCAAAATCTAGTGAACTTGATCATTTTAAATGGATTTTTGATTGATTTATACTTAAATAAGCTAAAATGGTTAGAATAGTCGTTTGGAAAATGTGTTTTGATAAAACATCATGTAAACTTAGATTTTGGCATTTTGTCAGAAATTTGTGGATTTGCAGGAAGTGTTTGAAAATAAGGCTTAAAACCTTAGAAAACGTTTTATAAACGAACGGGTCATGCCGAAATTTTATAAAAATACTATACTTAGAATTATTTCACACAAACCTATTTTTTTTTAATCCGACAAAAGACGAAATAATAAAATATTATTATTTCAATAAATCGACTACAAGACGAAAAAAGTATAGAGACCATTTTCGTTTAACCAAACAAACCACATAGACGATTTATGCAATTAACTCTTTGTTTATTTTAGTCTAATGAGACAAAGCGAACTATATTAATTTCTTTCCCAGTAAACTAAACATAGTACGTTTGAGTCTAATGAAATTAGTTTGAATAAAGTTGGTAACATCCTAATGTCGTGAATCAATGATGATCTTTAGGGGTGTTTACGGAGCGTGTCACACCCCGTCAGCGGCGAAAACTGTAACACCCCCAAATCTGGGTAGCAGCGGAATATAATGTATATCTAAGGGCGTTACTTCATAGATCAATAGCACAAGATATGAGAACGACCACTAAACGTATCGTTTGAAAAAGATACACTGGATTAACAAAATACTTGTTTGTTACATAAGCTCATGGCTTCAAATTATTCAACAGTATAAATAAAGATTTCGGTTTATAACAATTGTCCCCAAAATGTAATAAGACCCCAAATCTTTAATATGACTCTTCAATTATTGACTTTCAATGTATCACTGCACCTCGTGCCTTATTGACCTGAGAAAACATGCTTAAAACGTCAACATAAAGTTGGTGAATTCATAGGTGTATGTAAATCAATAGTAGGACCGCAAGATTTCTAAGTGTATGATTAAGCAACAAATGCAAACATCATAAAAAGTAATTACGTTTTCCTAAGCTCATGACACTGAAGCTCGACATGTATGAATGCAATAAATTGCCAATAAATGCCCATGAATGATGTTCTAACCCGCAACATCCCAATCCGACATGGTATACGTTTGTTGTCCGGCAACCCGGCACAGTGAGCGCTACTCACCCAAACGGGGATGTCAATCCCAAATAGATCTATTTATAACATTCGCGCTCACAACCTAGTGATTGACAGTTCATGATAAAGGGCTCAGTGGGTTATCGCTACTTAGGCAAACACGTAATCATTGTATAAAATGTACACTTGCGTCCAATTTGTAAAACAAAGCATATTCTCACCCCAAAGATGTAAATCATTTAAATAATTATAAAACATGGGGCTATGAACTCACCTTAGTAAATAGTCCTCTGAAAATGATAGTATATATCCAAGTATGAATCACACCGTCAAATACCTAAGTAAATACGGCCAGTCTTAGTCTACAAGTTTAGGCTAAAGACTCAATGTATAAACTACAATAATTTACTAGTTTATATATACTGTTATCACTTGTGTGGTGGTGTACATGTTTAATGTATTTGTATTCACTTGATGGCTCTTGGGAAGGTATACGATTTCACACGTTCTAATATACGTATAAAAGTTATTAATAAATATTCGTATTTATTAAATCGTAGGTTAACTTGTATATTATCCGAATATAATTCGTCCGATATGTTAAGTGTTTATGAAATCACTTTTGTTTATAAAATACCCTTAGGTTTTCTATAATTACCAAACAGTCCCTCTAGTTTATGAAAATAGAGTATTTACCCTTTAGACCCTTAAGTTTTCACTTGTACATATTTAGTCCTCCAACTTTACAAAGTTTACACTTTAGGTCCTTGTACGTTTAAAACAGCCCCTTAAGTTCCAAAAGTGTTCAAAACAGTTCCTAAACCTTATAAAATCAGTTATGACAGTTTTAACCCCTCTAGTTTGTAATTTACAATTTTAGTCCCTTAACTTTGCAAAAATCATATTTTAAGTCCAATTAAGCTCTAATAAGGGACAATATGTTTCATTAGACTCCAATAAGCCACATAAGCTGTACCAGCTTATAAATAAGCTTGGATGAGCTTATTTAGGCTTATTGGGCCTTATTTGGCTCGCTAAAGTCCATTAAGCAAAATAATGGTCCTTATTAGTTTCCAAAGGTACGCAAGTCCTTATTAAGCTCATTTAAGTTATACGAAGCTGTTGGCTAAAAAATAAGCTTGGATGAGCTTATTTGAGCTTATGGGGCTCGTTAGCCCAACAACCCTAGCCCGAATGCTTCTAGAAGTCATTTAAGGTTTTCAATACATGATCCAACTTATTTTCTCATCTCAATAAGCACATATAGGACCTATCTATGCTACCTTTACTGTATGGCTTATTCAAATAAGCTAATAAGCTCATAATGGGCTTTTGGGCCCATTTATGAACCCAAATGGTAAGTTAAGCCTTTAGGCTCAATCCACTTAGGTCCATTAACTTTCTAGGTTTGTTATAAATCTTATAAGCTGTCTAAGCTCACAAATAAGCTGCCAAAGCATATTTGTGGCTTAAGGTCTTTTGTAGTCACGGTAATGGGTTGTTTAGCCTGTTAAGGGTCTGTTTTGATTTCTATGGTGTATTAAAGTTCATGTGAGTTAGCTAAGCATACAAGGCTCCTAACTAAACTCGTAGAGCTTATAAATAAGCTATGGCTTTGAAAACGTGGCTTGTTGGGCCTGTTGAGGGTTTAATGAGTCCATCAATAACCCATTAAGCTCCTTAGAGTTTTTATAACTTTCGTTAAGTTGCTTAGTAATGAAATGGGTTCGATTAGCTTATTATATGATCGTGTTTATCACATGCATGCGTTCATTAAGCTCTTATGTTCCTTACCAAGTTGAAACGTCGCGTTTCCATGGAAAGTTAACGTGTAGTTTTTGTGTACTTAATACAAATGAACAAAAGATCATAATGTTTCCCACACTTGTATTTCAAATGAAACGTTTAGCCCTAACTCGATGATTAGTCATGTTTTATATACGTTAGCATGTCTTAGCACCACACAAGAGGTGAAACATGGATGTTTCGTACCCATTTTACCTAAGCTCACATTAGCATATCCTTTATAGGTTACGTGACATAATGACTAGCAAAAACAAGGAAACAAATATACTATGAAAATGTATAAGCTTAGATGTAACTTACAAAAGGGTCCTAGTGTCTTGTTCGAGCTAGTCAAGCAAACCAAATGCACACACGATTGAATTTACCCAACCAAAGCTTCAAAGCTTATTCCAATACCCAATCTTAGCTCGCGTACTCCTTGTGAATCTGTATGAAAACCCTTAGTAGTGGTTGTGTGTGCAAATAAGATCAAAGAGGGTGTTTGGTTGCGGTTTGTGACCCGAACAAAGAAAAGGAGTATATATGATTATTGTTTGAGTGAGTGTGAGTTATAAGAGTGTAAAATGGTAAGGGTGTATGTGTATTTATAGGCAAAGAAGCTAGGTAACTTTCCTAGTCACACAACAAACCAAACCGTGCCTTATATCCTAGTGGTTTTGTGGTTTCGGTTAATCATACCTTGTTTTGTTAAAACCATAAAGTACCATCCTTAATTACAAGGATTTTGGTACAAGATTCACCTAGGATTATGAAAATCTTAAAAATTGTGTATATACATGCATGTGGCTGGGTATCCAAGTGAAAAAGGAGAGTAAAATGGTTATTAACCATTGCATGTTAGCTAAATCTAGGGACATGTTGTACAAGTTTTAATTACCACTTAGTTGTATATGTACTTAAGGATCATTTGGAAAATTTCTAGGTAAAGTGTGTGTTGGTTTGGTTATTAGCCGTGGCATCACAAAGAAGATGGATCCAAAGTGGTCTTTAACCATTGTGTAATAGCTTAACTAGGAACATTAAGGACTAACATTAATTAAAAGAGGTTCGTACTAGTACTTAAGGAATCATTTGGAGATTTTCTAATTGTTTTGGACTCATAACCGGCCCCTAGTGGGTTATGTACACAAAATTGATTTAATTTTTATGTTAAGGTTTAAAAGTGGGTCTTGGTTTGAGTCTAGGTATTTCCGGGGTGTGTCCAAATGTATTTTATTGCGAAACATAAACCTTTTACGTGACTAATAAAAATAAAATACTTAAAGTTAATAATTATCTTCTTAATAATTATATATTACTTGGTTGATGAGAACCTTAATTTATTTAATGACCGTTTACATTAAATGATTATTTCTAGTCTACGCAATTTAGCTTAAAAGTTAATTTAAAAGTAAACACGTATCGGACCAAAATAAATAGTGACAAATAATAGGAGTCATAAAAATGACCTGAAATTGAGAAATGTTACAGTCTCCACCCGTTAAAAGAGCTTTGTCCTCAAAGCTTAAGACCTTGTAGTGGATGACGTAGCCCGGTTTATGAAAAGCTATGGGTATTTCTGTTTGAACGAATCTTCATGTTCCCAGGTGAACTCAGGACCTCTCCTAGAGTTCCAGCGAACCTTAACCAATGGTATCTGGCTTTGCTTCAATCGTTTGATCTCCTGTTCTATGATTTCAATGGGCTCTTCCACAAATTAGAGCTTATCGTCAACGTGAATTCATTCTAACGGCATGACTAATGGTTCGTCGGCGTAACATTTCTTCAGATTAGACACATGGAAGGTGTGATGAACTCTGCTCAACTCTTGGGGAAGTTCCAACTTGTAGGCAACTTTCCCAACTTTGGCTAACACCTTGAAAGGTCTGACATATCTCGGGTTCAGCTTTCCCCGCTTACCGAATCATACGACCCCTTTCCAAGGTGAGACCTTAAGCATAACCCTATCCCCAACTTCGAACTCCATCGGCTTTCGCTTCCGATCAGCGTAGCTCTTTTGTCGATCCTGAGCAGCTTGCATCCTCTGCTTGATCAGGACGATCTTTTCCGTTGTTTCTTGCATCAGTTCCGGACCAGTCAATTGAGCTTCTCCAACTTTGACCCAGCACACCGGTGATTGACATTTTCGACCATACATTGCCTCATAAGATGCGACCTTTATGCTAGCGTGATAACTGTTGTTGTTTCAAAACTCAGCCAATGGCAAATGTTTAACCCATCCTTTACCAAAATCGATCACGCAAGCACATAGTATGTCCTCAAGAGTTTGGATAGTTCTCTCGCTCTGGTCATCAGTTTCTGGATGATATGCAGTGCTTATACTTACATCTGTACCGAAAGCTTTCTGAAATGATTTCTAGAAATTTGATGTGAATCTCCCATCCCGATCACAGATAATTAAAGCAGGTATCCCGTGTCTTGCTACTATCCTGTTCAGGTACAACCTTGCCAACTTGTCCAATGGATCATTCTCCCTTATTGGCAAGAAGTGAGCAGATTTTGTAAGTCGATCCACAATTACCCAGATTGTGTCAAAATCTTATGACGACTTAGGAAGCTTGGTGATAAAATCCATTGTGATATTATCCCACTTCCATTCGGGTATTGCTGGTTGTACTAACAGTCCTGATGGCCTTTGGTGTTCGGCCTTGACCCTTGCACATGTCCAACATTTACTAACATATGTGGCGATGTCCGCTTTCATATTGGGCCACCAATATAGTCGGTAGAAGAAATGTCTGGTCCCACGGATGGCGCCAATTTGTTTAAGTAATATACCGTATCGGATAAGATAAGCTGAATCCAAGCCAATCACGACAAGAATTCCCTGTCTATCTGTGGATAAGAAAGAAAGACGCGTTAGCCTCGCCCCAGGGGTGATCCTAGGACAAGCTCAGGTGTGAGAGTAAGTATGTGTTGGAGCCGGAGGGGCGTAAAATAGTATGTGTGTGTAAATGCAATAAATGCTGCCTGAATAGCAGTAAATGATGGGGTATTTATACTACCTGAATCACTGTAGCGACACACTGTTCCTGACACTTAGGAATTGGAGAAACCCAGCTAAACCTAGCTTTATGTCAGGCGGCGAGGTTGCGTGGAAGACATAGTCCCTTGAATCCTGGGATGGTGACATTCATATGAGTGTTTGCTATTAACCGCTAGTCCGAAGTGGTGTCTTAGTTCCTTAAACTTAGTGTTTTGTCCTTTCTCTGGTCTTCTCGTATAAGCTCTTCCGGCATGATTGCGTTCCCTTCGGATTATGATCCTCCCGGATATATACGCGGACAGAAAACACACATCATATACGTATGCCAGTGACAGGTCCAGATCTCGGAACTTAAAGCTGAAACGAAACTATTGAAATCGGACAGCTAAGATATCACGCGAATAAGGGAAGTCTTTAGGTGATTATATTTAAAACGGAATAAAAGCTTCAAAAAAATTAACTAAAATAACGAGCATAAATACTGAATATTGGATCAGATGGCTGAAGTGCTGAACCAACAATTTGTCACCACGCACGTCTAGTCCCAGGTTTTCTGAGCATATAAAGTGTGCTCATAACTCTATCGTTTCAAAATTTATGACCATGAAAAGTTGGGCGGTCTTCCCTAACATTGGCCTATTTAAAGATATGAATTCATCAACCAACTCTCCATATCAAAACCTATCACAAATCCCACTCCGATACTCCCTTGGTGCAAGAAATGGAGAACGTTTTTCTGACTTCCTTTCCCAGTTTTAGAATATTTTTTTTCGAAGTTCTCCCTAACAATCAATGAGCAGAACAGGATAGGTTTCACTGTCGGGGATCAACGTTTGCATTTATCAAAGTTTAAGGATTAACCTACTGAAATATTAATCTAGTCAAGGACCGTGGCTCAATTTTACAATTTGTGGCTTTTATTTAGAGAGATGGGAAATTTCCTAATCAATACCCAACATGCATCAACCATACATTTCGTTTATTTTCTTAGACTTTGAATTAATGAAATTATTCTTTCGAATCTATGCTACTATTTGAATATGATCCCAATGATAACGAAGTATTTTAAAGTAACCAACCATACCTTTTTACCTGATAGTATCCTTACTAGTTTTAGTCACCTTTTGTATTTAGATAGTAAACTAAGAGTAAGAATCAAACGAGAAATAAAATTAAAATAAAAAAAATGAGAAATAATTGCAGCCGCATATTTTAGATGCATTTACAAAAAAATATGCATCTTTAATGAATTTTTTTTCTTCATTTGAAATGTGTGACTAAAAACATTACCTATTATTTTTATTTTATTTTATCTTATTAGTGGATCTATTCCCAAAACTAATGATCTGATACTAGTATTTTCGTTGTTCTAGCGATGGCTAACTTACATCAGGTCGGTTTAACCCCATTAGAGGCGTAAACCAAAAATTCAGAGAGTAGGTTGTCGCGGTGTCATGGCTTGGTACCATCGAACAACCGGCGCCATGGCGCGACTTCTCATGTCGAGCATTGGCTCGTCGATCCTCGCGCCGTACTTAACAGCTCACACCATCAAAATTTTGTAGAGGGTGCTTGGTAAGGTTTTTTTATGGCAGATTTACACTGTGTTTTTAGGTTCCCATTAGGAGGGAAAAAGAAATTAAATGGAATGTGAAAGGGAGGATGGTAAGTGAAGGAGAAAAAAATATAAAAATTATTTGTTTTCTCTAGTTGTATAAAATAAAAAAGAAAGTGATAAAAAAAATAAAAAACATGACAATTTTGCTCTTATGATCAAATGGAAAAAGAAAAAATATAATATAGTTTATAACGATAATTTAGTCAATATGTGTGACACATCTTTGTTCCACTCACTTTCATCTCAAAATTGAGGTGAAAATATTCATTGCAAATACTCCTCACTTTACTTCCTTTCTTTTCCATTTACTTTGTCTAAAAAAAATCTTAAGAACACACATAAATATTATTAGTTTCTTCTATTTCCCTTGACTTTCTTTTTTAAAATTATCTTGAGAACATAATGCAGTGTCAAAGAAAAAGTGCTAAGGTGGCATCACTTTGTCCATGAGAATTAATGCCCTCATAATGAGGTAAATGACTTTTAATCTCTTAACATTTTATCCTTTTGTCAACAATGCTTCTCTTAGTTATGCAACACAATGAAACACATACGACTTCCCCAACTTGTTTCTAGAAATCGTATGAGAGTTTCAAAATAATTTGTTTACTTGCAATAATTATTTCGCATTTTAAAAAATGGAAATCCATAGAAAAGCAACAAGACGAAGTCGTCGATCAGTTGACCTTTTACGTACAAACTATTCAACGTAGACTACTTTTATTCAAACTTTTGTAACATATATCATTCAATTTGTAAAGAAGACGTGTTTCTATTTTTATCATAATAGTCGCCTTTTTATTCACGTTTTTGATTGTTCATCGATTCCTTATTCATATATTAATCCAACCATCATGAAACCGCGACTCCACTCAAGCCCCGCCTTTTATGCCTTCGTGGTGATTCTAGCCGCAGTCATCCGTTTCCCATGCATCTACTGCCAGGAAAATCGACCATACAATGTCTGTGGCCAAATGGTCCAGTGTGGATACATCGACCTCGAGTATCCATTTTGGGGTGTAGGCCGCCCTTCGTATTGTGGCCACCCCGGTTTTCAACTAACTTGCCAATCTAATGTCCCGGAACTCCTTTACGAATCAATAAACTATCGAGTCCTAGCTATTGATACAAGTGAACAAACGATCAATATTGCTAGAAATGACCTATGGGTAAACATTTGCCCTGAATATCTCTACAACACCACATACAACCCGGCACTCTTCACAGTTGACAATCTTAACCAAGAGAACGTATCTTTGTACTATGGATGCAACACTAGTGTACTTGTTACGACACAACCTTTAGGTAATAGTTCCAAATTTAGTTGTACTGTAAATGGTACTTCAAGTGATGGTTATTTCCTCGCGCCAAATTCAGTTCCTGCTGTGTTTGATTTGTTGGGGCAATGTAATAATCATATTGATGTGCCCGTGAGCCAGTCATCAGCTAATCAATTGCTAATTAATGCTACCGTGGATAATTTGAATTCAGCTTTAAGGGATGGTTTTCATCTACAGTGGGCAGTAAATATTAAGAACGACTGTGATGAGTGTAATAGGTCTAATGGTCGATGTGGGTCAGACTCGATGTCACCGGAGTTGTTTATTTGCTATTGTGCTAATGGGAATTTCTCACGAACTTGTGATAACATGTGGTTTAACAGAGGTAACTCATTTTTTATTTGCTAGATATATTCATATCTCACAGTTACAAATCTGTTTGTCTTGTGTCTCAAATTTTGGTTTCCTCGATATGGCTACATAGCCTTGTCAGTATTTATATACCCATGATAAACAACCCATAGATCCAACTAATTTGTTTATACACTTACAATATGATAAGTTAGAAACTCTTGCATGAATCGAAACTTAAATACACGGGTAGATTATCCATTACTTTTCAAAATAGAGTCCCCTTAATAGCATCCGGTTATAGTGAAAAACAGGCTCTAAAGTGGTTCTGTGTTCTAGTTTAGGGTTCAGAGCCATGCTTTCTTTTACAAAACCGGGCTTTATGTGGCAAGAGTCCCCATTTTCTATTGGTGATTATAAATGTAGGAAATCAAACTATACTCTGACGAGTGCACAGTGTGGGTCCAACCCAAATGTACCCACCAGCCTTCTTGTTTTCATGCTAGCTACTTTCTGGCTTTTTACAGCCTGTGTTTAGATGATGCATGAGGGTGAGGCAGTCTCCACGATGCATCGGGTAACCCAAAGGGATATAATATCAACCTCAACGGAGGAATTCCATGATCATGGCGTCATGTACAGTGTGATACTATACGGAAAAATGAACATATGTATATATTCGTCTTCTTACGGACTATACTTTCTAATCGCGGCATATATGAATCGTGTTCTAATTTATTTGCCAGGAAATTTGAGACATCTTGTAACCTTCCTATTTTCCTAACTATAAAAATCGTTATCCATTCATCACTTCTGATTCTACTGTGTTCATCTTCACGCTGATGATGAAATGACAGGTATCAGGTTTGAAGAAGGTTCATCTTTATGTAACAATTTCTCAAAGAAACACAAATAGATGAATCCGTAAATATCACCTTCAACAAATTCTTCTTAGTGTTGACCATAATCGGTGTTTAAAACAAAATTGTAACTATATGTAGAGATTATATATAAAAAGCAATATTTAAGAGCTGCAAACTATCAAAATAATATTGGCCCCATGTTGAATGGTTAAGTTCAGCTCATAACATCATATGACATAAGTGTCTTTTAAATCAATGCTTGTTGAATCACAAACCTTTGTTGTTCATTGTCATATTCCATAATGACTACGCCTACATAATTACCTTCTTTCCCAAACAGAAAACAAGGAAGCTGTGCTGAACTGGAAACTGAAGCTTGTAATAGGTAAGCTGATCTATTTGAGTTTAATTGATCATACATTCGATAAAGATTAATTTCAACAGTAATGTCTGTTTTTTTAAAGAAACACGACAGAAATCATACTTTTGTATAAGGATCTGATTGCCATCTGCTAAACATCTTGTGTAGGCTTTTCAAGTGCCACAGCAGGAATTATGCTTATATTTTTCATGATATATGGCTGTAAAAAAAAGAGGTCGCGTGAAGTTTCAAAAGCCACAAATCATCAAATAGAAATATTCATTAGAAACTACGGAAATTTGGCACTGAAAAGATTTAAGTATTCAGAAATCAAGAAAATGACAAACTCGTTTCAGGAGAAACTAGGACAAGGAGGGTATGGGAGTGTCTACAAAGGATACTTGCCTGGCGGGCAACTAGTCGCAGTGAAGCTCTTGAGTGAAGCCACCGGGGATGGAAATGATTTTATTAACGAAGTCGCTAGCATCAGTAGAACTTCACATGTCAACATAGTGACGCTCTTAGGTTTCTGCATAGAGGGAAAGAAAAGAGCTTTAATGTACGAGTTCATGCCAAATGGATCCCTGGATAAGTTTCTTCGCAGTGATAGCTCTCCATTGGACTGGAATACTTTATTCTTAATTGCAAAAGGGATTGCACGAGGTCTAGAGTACCTGCATCGAGGTTGTAACACAAGAATTGTGCACTTTGACATAAAGCCTCACAATGTTCTCTTGGATGAAGAATTTGTCCCAAAAATATCTGATTTTGGACTGGCTAAGTTGTGCAAAAGAAAAGAAAGTATTGTGTCTGTAACGGGTGCAAGAGGAACCGCCGGATATATGGCCCCAGAATTATTTGTCAAGAGTTTCGGAGGGGCATCTCACAAATCTGATGTGTATAGCTATGGGATGATGGTTCTTGAAATGACAGGTGCACGTAAAAACAAGAACACTGCTAACTTGACAAGCGCAAGTGAAGCATACTTTCCAGAATCGATATACAAGCAAGTAGAAGCTGGAGACAGTCTAGGGGTTGATAGGGTGACAACTGAAGAGGAGGAGGAATTAGCCAGGAAATTGGTGACTGTAAGCCTGTGGTGCATCCAGTCAGATCCATCAGACCGCCCATCTATAAGTAGAGTTGTGGAGATGTTGGAAGGAAACTCTGAATCGTTGCAAGTTCCACCTAAACATTTTTTGTCATCTCCAGCAAGTCTAGGCCAAGGAACTTTTCCATCAGCCACACAGAGTTTAAGCCAGGGGCGGACCTAGGGGGCGTTCCCGGGGGTTTACGAAAACCCGATTGATATTTCTCGCAGAGTGTAAATTTTCGTTAAAAATCCTGAATTTTCAGAAATGAACCTGGTCCCGAAATTATGTGTCACATAAACACATGTATTGTTTAGTTAGTCCACTAATATTTTAAAAGAAATACATGTCTTCTTGATTTGTTTACTAGAAATCGTACCCGGCGACTTACTATCCTGGGTCCGCCCCTGGTTTAAGCAATGACAGGGTATCAGCAATGCGTTAGCAGATATATCTAGAAGGGGACTTCAAGTCTTGGATATATCATTAACAGATACTGTATACACCAGGTGGAATACGGCCAACAAACTAATAGAACTCATACAAAGAACAGCAAACAAGGAGAAGATTTTCAGAAGCAAAACATTTGACAGAAACTATGTAAATGAACTCATACAATCTATAGGAGGAGAACACTACTGTCAATTTATCAAGTAACCAATTCAACTAAGATTAGCATCATTTTTATTAACAAGCGAATCTACTTATTATGCTGTGTGTAAAATTTAATGAATTTATGTTATTTGGTTGCGAGTCTGAGGTAAAAAATCTATATAATCCTCAACTAGAAAATAATATCCAGCAAAATACTGTAACAATATAACCAAGAATCGTAATACACTTGATATAGTCCGACACTACTTCTTTAGACATGCTATCTGCTTATGTATGGATCTCCAATAACTTTCTACCAAAATTTATTTACTTGGGTTATTACTGTTAACTTAGGCCCTTGGATTGCTCGTAACTACAACACTGGTCGAGGAAATTTGAAATGTTACTGAGTTATTCTAGAGCTATATGTGATTCCAAAGCTAAAACATGTAAACACGACCAAAGCAATTGTATAATCTGAAAATCTGAATTACAATGTGCTAAGACGTGGTTTAAATAGACCTAACAATCCTAAAACGACTCAAACAAAGTTTCCTAAGAGAATAATAATCCTAATCAAACAAGTAAAGATAAACCTAAAATATAACTAGACTCGAGATAAATCCTAATTTACTTCTAATCCAACCTAAATCTGCCAGAATTATCCTTTACTCTTTTTTCAGTTTTGGTCCTCCATCAACTGGAAATGTAGCCAATGTCTGGATGAGTTTGCTATGAGTGATCTTTAGTTAAAAAGATGATGCCTCTATCTAGACTGCAGCCTTGTTACTAAGTGTGAGGAAAGGAGGTATCTGCACTTTAGTAGCACATGTCTGTTTGGCACAGTGAGGAAATGTAGTCTGACTTGGGATATCCTTGGAGCATAGGTGATTTACCTGAAAGCAAAGCTGTGGACTGTTGTTATGATTCAAGAAATTGCATAGTGTATATAGTTTGAATGCTTTATTTTTCTTATTTGTAGTGCTACAATTTTAGGAGTGTTTGGCCGTTTGGGCCATATCCAAACTCACTAAATTTGGCAGTCTGTATATAATTTTGTTCAACGAAAGAAAATATAAAAATCCACAACTAATTTAACTTGACACAGTTGTGCTCTTGCATCATTAGAACTAAACTGTAAGCTTTAAGATCAACTCAGTAAGGATTGTATACCACAACTCACTGCAAAGTAACAAACGACACTCCATCTTGGGGAATTTTCCCAAAGTTTATTAGGAGTTTTTGGTCATTGAAGTCTGTATTTTCTGCTTTATCATCAAACGTTTAAGTTTGAGTATTTTTCATTGTTTTTTAAACATTTTGACATCAATGACACCTATATAGTCAGACTAGGTGTCCTTACTTGTTCATTTTTAAGCCGGAAAGTCAGACTTAAATCTTTTTATTTGTTTTCCATTAACAAAAGATTCCATCTGTTTGTTAAAGTCTTCCCAGTAGCATTTACTTCTCTGTTTACTTGGTCCATGCCCACAGAAGCAGCAAATCCTTTGTATTTTCTATGCTCAGCAAAGTGATGATCAAAACACAGAGTTCCTCTATACCTTTTGTCTTCATATTTTGTGTCTCCATTTTACCCTCCATAATCATATCTCAGAAACCCACTAACTGTAATCAGTCATGTCCAGGTGGCATCTTTAATCAAGTCCCATACCCATTCGGGTTCTCCTCCGGCTGTGAAATCCAGCTGAACTGCACCTCCAACGGCACAGTTTTAATCGGTGAATTTCCTCTCCAACAAATCAACAATGATACGTTGCTCCTCAACCTTCCCGCCAAGTGTGGCCGTGGCGTTGAAGCCCTGAGCAAACTTTACAGTGAACACTACGCTGTAATGTCTACCAACGCTATCCTCATGGAAAACTGCACGAATCTGATGTCGAGAAATTGCATGATTCCAAGGACGATGTTACGATCCGGATATGGTATACCTTGCAATGGACGTGATAGTAACGTGAGTTGTTACTCACTTGATTATGGAACAAGCATGTTTCTTGATTATGGAAACTTGACAAAGATGGGATGCCAGTTTTTGTTTTCCGGGGTTGTGTCCGAGAGAATTGATGATACCCAAGCGGTGTCTTTAGACATTCAAATGGTTAAGTTAGGGTGGTGGGTTAAGGGGAGTTGTGACTGTTCTGATGGTGCTGACTGTACGCAAATTGTCTCACCGATGGATGGAAGTGATGGCCACCGATGTAGCTGTAAAAGCGGGTATAGTGGTGATGGGTATAAAGCCAGCTCCGGTTGCTGGAACCTGAATGGTATGTCATCAATTTCAAAAGGATAATGTAAGCATAGTGGTTAGGCCTGGTTTCTCACATTAAAACTAATTATATAATCAAATATGAAGAAAAAAAATTAACTGATGTAGAGGTTTTAAATTTCGTAACCTGGGTTAGGATTATATCTGAAATTATAAAGTTCATTGTTGATAAATCAGAGATATTTGTGAATGAACAGAGCAACTATTTTAAGGTTAGAGCACATACAATGGCTCAAGTGTTTTCAATTTTTCTTACAGAAAACCTATTGGTTAAAACTACCTCAAATGCATAGAAGTCTTTAGAAAACCTTTAGTACTTTTTAATGAGTATTACATATTGTTTTAGGGTGAAAATTTTAATTAAGTCATCTATAAAAATACTTGATAATGCACTTAATCACTTACTATAAAATTAATTTAATGATATATAACAAAAGAGTGAAGAGGCCTTGATCCGGTTTGTACCTGTTTGCTGATGTATAAATCTAAAGACCTACAAACTATCAATATTTTGTCCTTAAATATGTTTGACATAAATAAATGGTGTGTGCTCAAAGCAGGCTTGGCCTACAACTGAATTGCTTCAGTTTAGCAATGTGACGAGTGTATTTTAAAGTACTGCTAGTCAGGCCATGCCCATTACGTATATCCCATTATTCACGGTCTGATATCATATATAATGATCGAGCCTACCTAAAAGTTTACTTCTTCCCTAAACAGGATCCAAGAGAGCTTGGCGGAGTTTTTTCAGAAAATGGAAGCTTGTAACAGGTAAGACAAACTTATTACAAAAAATGTACCTCTTTTCCAAGGAACCAAGAGAGAAAGCACCGCCGTTTTCTTCAAATGGATTTAACCATCACTAAACATCTTGTGTAGGCATTTTATGTGGCATCGCAGGGATTACGCTCCTGTTGGTGTTAATACTCTGTAAAAGAAAGAGGTTAACTGAAACTCAAAAATTCGCAGATCATCAAATAGAAATATCTATAAGAAAATATGGACGTTTGGCACCAAAAAGATACAAGTATTCAGAAATTAAGAGAATGACAAAATCGTTCCTAGAGAAATTGGGGCAGGGAGGATATGGAAGTGTCTACAAAGGAGAACTGCCTACTGGGGAACTAGTTGCAGTGAAGCTATTGGCAGGAGCTCAGGGGAATGGAGAAGATTTCATTAACGAAGTTGCTAGCATCATTAGTACTTCTCATGTGAACATAGTCACACTCCTAGGTTTCTGCTTCGAAGGAAAGAAAAGGGCCCTGATGTACGAGTTCATGCCCAATGGATCCTTGGATAAGTTTCTACATGGTGATGAATCTCATCTGGACTGGAACACATTATTCCTAATAGCGAAAGGAATTGCACGAGGTCTAGAGTACCTACATAGAGGTTGTAAAACAAGAATAGTTCACTTTGACATAAAGCCTCACAACATTCTGTTGGACGAAGAATTTGTCCCAAAAATATCTGATTTTGGGTTGGCTAAGTTGTGCAAGAGGAAAGAGAGTATTGTGTCTGTAACGGGTGCAAGAGGAACTGCAGGATATATGGCCCCGGAAGTATTTTTCAGAAATTTAGGAGGGGCATCTCACAAATCTGATGTGTATAGCTACGGGATGATGGTTCTTGAAATGACAGGTGCACGTAAAAACAAGAACGCTAACTTGACAAGCGCAAGTGAAGCATACTTTCCAGAAGGGATATACAAGCAAGTAGAAGCTGGAGACAGTCTAGGGGTTGATAGGGTGACAACTGAAGAGGAAGAGGAATTAGCCAGGAAATTGGTGACTGTAAGCCTGTGGTGCATCCAGTCAGATCCATCAGACCGCCCATCTATAAGTAGAGTTGTGGAGATGTTGGAAGGAAACTCTGAATCGTTGCAAGTTCCACCTAAACGTTTTTGGTCATCTCCAGCAAGTCAAGCCCAAGGAACTTTTCCATCAGCCACAGAGAGTTTAAGCAATGACAGGGTATCAGCAATGCATTAGCTTACCCTTTAAGTTCTAGAAGGGGACTCAAAGTCTTGGATATATCATTAGCAGATATTGCATACACCAGGCGAAATACAACCAACAAACTAATAAAACTCATACGATGAGCAGCAAACAAGGAGAAGACTTTCAGAAGCAAAAATTTGACAGAAACTATGTAAATGAACTCATACAGTCTAATGAGGAGAACACTACTGTCAAATTCAACTAAGATTAGCATCATTTTCATCAATAAGCGAGTACTTATTATGCTGTGTGTAAAATTTCATGAATTTATGTTATTTGGTTGTGAGTCTGAGGTAAAAACAAACTATATGATCCTCAACTAGAAAATAATATCCAGCAAAATACTGTAACAATATAACCAAGAATCGAAATACACTTGATATAGTCCGACACTAGTTCTTTAGACATGCTATCTGCTTATGTATGGATCTCCAATAACTTTCTACCAAATTTTATTTACTTGGGTTATTACCATCAACTTAGGCCCTTGGATTGCTCGTAACTACAACACTGGTCGAGAAAATTTGAAATGTTACTGAGTTATTCTAGAGCTATATGTGATTCCAAAGCTAAAAATCATAGATCCACTTTTGTCCAAGTTATAGCAGGGGGATTTAACTTTTTAATAGTTAGATAATATACTAAATAACAATAAATAAATAAAAAGAAAAGAGATTAGATGAAAACCCAACCTGAGCAAACATAGTTGACCAATTTGTTTGACGTCTACATCATGTAACCGATTTTACTAGTAAAATATGCATGTTTGAATTAAGAACAGTTTAAGGTCCGGATGGAGCCAATAAAAATGTATAAAAAAAGGAAAATAAATAAATTAAGTTGTTAAACATTTTAAGATTAACCATTAAACAATCATTCCCCAAGCTAATTCATGTTTCTAACTTGCATTCACTTCTCTTCATATTGTCCATACCCCTAAAAATCATTTGTATTTTGTATGCACTGTTAAAAAAATGATCAGATTAAAGACATTGTTCTTACTGTCCATCACCTATTTACCGCCCATTATATGTCAGATACCCAATAACTGTAATCAGTCATGCCCCGGCTCGGAATTTACTCAAGTCCCATACCCATTCGGATTCTCATCCGGCTGCGAGATTCAGCTCAATTGTACCTCCAATGGTACTGTTTCAATCGGTGAATTCCCTGTCTGGCAATTCAGTTCAGATGCATTACTTGTCAACCTTACCACCAAGTGCGGCCGCAACGCTGACGCTCTTAGCGTTTTCTATAGCGAAAACTATGCTCCAATATCTAAAAACGCTATCCTCATGGAAAACTGCACAGAGCAGACAAACTATTGCGATCTTCCAGTGCCTATTACGCAATTCCGCACTGTGATTGTCCCTTGCAGCGCTGCTGGTTATGGTAACATGAGTTGTTATGCTGGTGATCTTACTCGTACGTTTCTTGATTATCAAAATTTGACAAAGTTGGGATGCCGGTTTCTCTTAACCGCGTTTGTGTCTGAGAGGATTGGAGGTCTCACGGTGCCTCCTTCGGCCATACGAATGATTAAGCTGGGGTGGTGGGTTAAGGGGACTTGCGACTGTTCTGATGGTGCTGATTGTACTAAAATTGTGTCACCAGTAGACGGAAGCGAAGGGCATAGGTGTAACTGTAAAAGCGGGTTCAACGGTGATGGATACAAAGCCAGTTCCGGTTGCAGACGACTAAAAGGTAATATTGGTAACACATCCCTCTCATCACATACCACCGGCCTTTAAACTTTTTCTATTTTATAGATCAATACTTATTTATATGAAAGAGACAGTGGGACCATTTGACCAAGTCAGTCAACAAAGGAACCAACTGATGGAGGTTTTCTATTTTGACGGCAATTTTAGCCATTTTCATGGGTTTCCCGACCACCCAGTACCACGAAACTAAACCATATGATGTTTTGGCATGTTGAATAGTTCATTGATTGTCTAGGCATTCGAGTCGGATAGCCCAATTTCAAGTGAAATGTGGCACCTTCTAAAGGACGGAACCACTTTGAAACCAATTAATTTGCGGAAAATGAGAATTTCTTGACTCCGCCCCTGCGCCCAGACTACTACGGCCAATCAGGAGATAAAAAAAAAACCTGTCAATTAGATGTTTACCTACTCACTTATTCAGTCACCAATACAAAGTTACAGTCTGTATGAAGGTGACTATATCAAGGGCATTAGATACAGAAATTTGGGCCAAGGTGGTCAGCACTCAATATGCATACTAATTAAAGGAACTACCAAGTTTATGTTTTGTTATATTCGAGAATAATTATCACTTGTCGATGAGCATTGACAATTAAACAATCAAATTATATTCTTCTTCCCATTTTTTCCTCCAATCTAGCCACTTCCTATTCCGTTGATTGTTTCGTAAATTCCTTGTTAATCTAGTTCAAACATCATGAAACAGCATCCCCACCCACCGTCATCTGTTGTCATCTGGTGCCAAGAAACACGACCATATGGGCAATGTGAAACACTGAAGTTGAGTACTTATTTTCGGGGTAAGGTAGCCCATTTTGGGCCCAACACAAATTTGACATCGGTGTTGTTACTTTTTCTCTAGTTCGCAAAGCAGAATTCTAATAATACAAAAACACAAACTGGTGGAATCCTAATCTTCCTCCTTGACACATAATTTAAAACTTTGGCCATGTAGGGTTATTAAAAACAAAAGCCTAATTCCAAGTGAGGAAGAGTTATAAGTAGCAATCCCAAGAGCTGCAAACTATCAAATGAATTATGTTTTTAGATATGTAAATGACAAAGAAAATAGTAAATTGCGTGGAGTTTTGGCGGAAGTTGAATGATTTCTGTTGGGCTCATACTATTTGACATATGTGCATATTAATGTTTAAAAGTTAATGCTGGTTAAAGCACACTCCTATAGTCCTATACTGCATTTCCTAATTCCTATTGTTCATGGTCTGTTCATGGTCTCATAACTCTAGTCTAATCAGTTCCCCTATGTTATTACCTTCTTCCTTTTTCAGGATCCAAGGGAGTTACGCAAAGCAAGAAGTTGAAGCTGGTAATAGGTAAGCAGACAAAATTTATATATACCAAGGATATAGATAAAATAAGCACACATTAGCAGAGATTTTAGTATCAAAGAATAAATGCACCTCTGTTTAAAGGCATGCTCGTTTTCTATAAGATTGAATCTAATCATCAGAAAACATCTTGTGTAGGCTTTTCATGCGGCACAGCAGGAATTGTGCTACTGTTGCTTGTGATAAAATTATGGTTATGGGATACTCGTAAATCTGCAGATTATCAAATAGAAAACTTCATAAGAAACTACAGAAATTTGGCACCAAAGAGATACAAGTATTCAGAAATCAAGAAAATGACGAAATCATTCCTAGAGAAACTGGGACAAGGAGGTTATGGAAGTGTCTACAAAGGGGAATTGCCTGATGGGAATCTAGTTGCAGTGAAGCTCTTAAGTGAAGCTACAGAAAATAGAGAAGATTTTATTAACGAAGTCGCTAGCATTGGTAGAACTTCTCATATCAACATAGTCACACTCTTAGGTT
This sequence comes from Tanacetum coccineum, assembly GCA_026074375.1. Classification (NCBI taxonomy): domain Eukaryota; kingdom Viridiplantae; phylum Streptophyta; class Magnoliopsida; order Asterales; family Asteraceae; genus Tanacetum; species Tanacetum coccineum. Next base: position 38,638 of record BQNB010022896.1, on the reverse strand, counting down.
TCTGCATCGAGGGAAAGAAAAGAGCCCTCTTGTACGAATTCATGCCAAATGGATCCTTAGATAAGTTTCTACAAGATGATGCCACTCATTTGGACTGGAATACATTATTGTTAATTGCAAAAGGGATTGCACGAGGTCTTGAGTACCTGCATCGAGATTGTAACACAAGAATTGTGCACTTTGACATAAAGCCTCACAACATTTTGCTGGATAAAGAATTTGTCCCCAAAATATCTGATTTTGGGCTGGCTAAGTTGTGCAAAACGAAAGAGAGTATTGTGTCTGTAATGGGTGCAAGAGGTACTGCCGGATACATGGCCCCTGAAGTTTTTTTCAAGAATCTTGGCGGGGCATCTCACAAGTCAGATGTATATAGTTACGGGATGATGGTTCTTGAAATGACAGGTGCACGTAAAAACAATAAAGTTACGAAAGCAAGCACGAGTGATGAATACTTTCCAGACTGGATATACAAGCAGATAGAAACAGGAGGCAATCTAGGAGATTATGGGGTGAAATCCGAAGTGGATGAGAAAATAGCTAGAAAGATGATGATGGTGAGCCTATGGTGTGTCCAGTCCGATCCATCAGATCGGCCTTCCATAACTAAAGTTATGGAGATGTTGGAAGGAAGCTTTGAATCATTAGATGTTCCACCTAAACGTTATTGGTCGTCTCCCACAAAGCCTGCCCAAGAGACTTCCTCCTTGGCCACACAGAGTTCAACCAGTTAGAAGCTAATAGCAGTGCAGGCTACGCAGTAAGATCTCCTGAACTGATGTTCACAAATTCTTGTCGCTTTTGTGCAGTGGCATCATTTAGCTTTTCTCAGGCTTCAAATACTGTTATAAGGGAAATACTATCATGAATTAGAGCAATAATTATGACAAACAAAAAAGGAGAAGACATCTACAAACACACAAAAAGTACAATGGACAAATCTTCAACAACTATTGTTGTCAAATTATCAGTCATTTATTTCAAGTAAGAATTGCATCAACTCCTTTAAGAAAAGAATCTTGCCATCGAATTGATACTTGCTAATAAGCCTTTTTCCAACATTTTCTATAACAAATTAACAAATTTCAAGTATTAATCTGAGTTTATTCCTAAATCCTAGGCACATCGGGTTTCGACAAATTTCAAGTATTAATCTGAGCATATATGAGACTGTTCTGTGATTCTAAAACTATACTACTAAACCACTTTGTTCAAAAACCCAGAAACTTGTAGCTACGAACATGGTGAAATCAAACCAAAGCTACCAATTTAACTGAAAAGAGTGGCATCTACATCATTGAGGGTGATCCTGATTAAGCTTACCTATGTATGCAGGTATACAAATACAATTAAATAAGTCATAGAGAAAGTCATTATTTCCATGATCTTGTAAAGTGACAGATTAAAAATAGATCAATTCGACAAAATAAGCTAAAATGGTAAGTTACCGATTCATTGATTGTATCTTTGGTAATGCTATGATAACTTGTAATTCATGTATTTGACACTTGTGCAAGCTAGCCATGAAATGTGACATAATTATTTGCAGATACGTGACTTGCCGATGGTAATATAAACACTCACCAGGAGCAATTAGTTGCAGTGAAGCTTTTGAGTGAAGCCACGAGAGACGGAGTAGATTCATTAAAGAATTTACCAACACCGGTAGACCATAAAGCAAGCTAGTGCACTAGCACACCCTTCTAAAGTTTTGAAGAGATTACAAGTTTGTTGGAGGAGAACATTATCTAAATTTTCAATACGACGCAAAAAATGTAACTGAAACTCAGCCAATAAAATCTCTTAAGAAAAACAACATACAAAAGAAAAGTACAATGGACATGTCTTCCTTAATCATAAAGTCTCGAATTCCAACGCTGAACTTCAAGAGAAACCCAGCATTAATAGTTGCTCATCAACCAACATGTTTAAGTAAGATTTGCATCAATTCCATCAACAACCAAGTCTACTTATTATACTCTGTGCAAGATCTGAAGAATTGATGCTACTCCATTGTGATGTAATCACCTCTGTTTCTTTTATATACATTACCATACTAACTAGCTAAAAAGAAGGTACTGCTATACTAAATTAGGAGACTATATCAATCCAATTACTATAACACATAAATACATAATCATAATACACTTGATATGGTCCAATGCTATCAGTTTAGACCGGCTATATGCTAATGTGTGGAAATCCAACAATACTCTACCAAAATACAAAAAACGGTAATCACTGTCAGCTTAGCCCCATAGATAATTCCGTAATTCCTAACACATCAGTTGTCCAAAAATTTCAACTTGTTATCTGAGTTTTCTTTAGAGTGATTCGAAACTTACAAATCCTTTATCCACTTTTTATAAACTAGGGATTCTATGTTTTTCATGGTTTTAAAATATACTTATAATAAAAGAGAATAAACGAAAAGAAAACATAATTGACCAAATTGTTGATGTCCGCATCATGTTACCACTATCACAAGTAAGATACTACACATATAAATGTTTAAATTAAAAACACCTAAAGACCGGATAGAGACATAGTTTTTCAATCAATTTATACCGGAAAAGAAAGAAATTATGTTGGTGTTAGACCTTTTATATATCAACTATTAAATAGCATTTCATATTCATTCAAGTTTCACACATCTCTTTACATAGTCCAGACCGCCTAAGGAATTCTTTAAAATTTTCTATCATCTGCAGAATGATGATTATATTACAGAATGTGTTCATATTTTTCATCACCATTTTACCCTGCGTTGCTTCTCAGTCACCAATTGGTTGCAATCGGTCATGCCCCAATGGCGAATTCAATCAGGTCCCATATCCATTTGGGTTCTCATCAGGCTGCGAAATCCAGCTAAATTGCACATCTAACCGCACTGTTTTAATCGGTGAATTCCCTATCCAGCAATTCAACTCTGATAAATTAATTGTCACCCTTCCCACCAAGTGTGGCCACTCTGCTGACACCATCAGCCACCTGTACAGCGAACACCATGCTCCGATGTCTGCCAATGCTATCCTCATGGAAAACTGTACTGAACAGACAACAAACTGCATGCTTCCAGTACCAATTTCACAATTTCGAACGGCAATAGTCAATTGCAGCATCCATGGTTACGGTAACACGAGTTGTTATGCCGGTGATGTTAGGACCGGTATGTTTCTTGATTATGGAAATGTGACAGGTATGGGATGCCGATTTTTGTTAACGGGATTTGTCTCGAAGAGGGTTGGGGGTATTGGACCACCGCCTTCGATGACGCGAGCGGTTGAGTTGGGGTGGTGGGTTAAAGGAAGTTGCAACTGTTCTGATGGTGCTGACTGTACACAAATTGTGTCTCCCGTGGATGGAAGTGATGGGTTTCGGTGTAACTGTAAAAGTGGGCTTGAAGGTGACGGGTATAAATCCAGCATAGGTTGCCAGAAATTCAAAGGTATGCCATCATTTCTGTTACTAAACACGTAATAAGTAGCTTATTTACCAAAGCATCTTAA
>BQNB010022896.1:0-31111 GCA_026074375.1 Tanacetum coccineum | reverse complement strand
AACGAGATTAATTGATGATCTTTTGGTTCTAGACTCAAAAGTGCGCTTTGATATTAGTGATCGAAGGCTGGAGCTGACTGCCCCCTTTTCAATTCCGACTTACTCGGAGTGAGTAAGTCAGTAGATTGCATGTTTAGTCTCCGTGACAAATGAGACAAGTTTCTTTTAAGAGAAACTTGAATGGCTGGGAAGGGTTGTGCATTGCATCACTGGGTCCATGACGACTTTCTTCAATATCAACAATCATCTTTGTGATTTTGATAGATTATGTATTGACCCGGTCCCTGCTTCTACCTAAGTTGTGTGGAGGGCTTCTTTCTTTTCACCCTTTATCCATACATTTCTTTTTAATTCTTCAACCCCTTCAATGCTTACCAGGACGTCATTACTAACACCTTGTTGTGATTGTTCCAGTGTTAGCTCAATCTTAGTCGGCATTCTTCCCTTATACACATTCATCTCCAATCATACCTAAGGACTGCTATTTCTAACTATGGAGTGTCCTTGGGTAGATCCCTCCGGTTCTGGTTGGATCGTAGGACTTATACCTAACCTAACCACCTTATGACTTCAGAATCGTCGTGAAATTAATAGGTTGTTGGGTATGAGATCGAACCATAAAACCATTTTCTGACATTGTTATTTTCAAATACTCCCCCTACACATGTGCTCCGAGATTCGAAATTGTTTAGCACATGAAGGAAAGAGTTGCACTTAGAGTCTTAAAGATCACATTCTTCTATATCATATTTTAATCACATTTTCTCCCCTTATTTTAAATAATAAAACACTTAGTATTTGAAATACCAATTGATTAAAATTTGACATGAAAAATTCCATGGGGAGAAAAATTATACCACGATATTGCATGAATTCAGATTCCGATAGCTCCCCTTCAACAGTATATGTGGGATACCAATATTTATTAAAACTTGACATTGGAATGAAAAATTGATATGACACCACAAAATGTTGAAGACGGAGTGAGATGCCTTAGTGAACAATGTATATTAATAATTGACATTATAAGTTTCCACATTTTAATTTCACAGAATGTGTTTGGATACATAAAATTGACATTTATGAGATGTATCCGACACATTAAAAGGCTTTGTTTTAAAAAGCTCCCTCAGTAAATTGGATTCACATAAAATGAACATTCCCTTCTACGAACTATAATTCTTTGAAAATATATTCAAGGAAACTTGTTGAACACACAATTTTAACATAACACACTACTTTTGATGGAAAAATACCACAAATTAATATTGTAAGACCAATTTGACATTGAAATGCTCATTTTGAAAAATTGTGTTCAACGATTTTAAGAAAATGATAGACAGACTTCCGCTTCTAATTTAAGTATGCGCACTGAAGCGTACACTTCCCCTATTACATTCGAGACCGAGTTATCACTGAAATGTACTGTAGAAGTCATTAGAGAAAATTTTAGGAAATGACATGTTTTTGAAAGCGTTTTGAAACTCTCGCTCTAACTTCATTTACACGCCCTGTCGATGTTAATCAACATTTTTTCTACGTACGAAATGTTATCGATTCCAAGAGACATTCCCGCGGAAGAATCTTTTTGGTATTATTTGAAGATTTTTCTAATTTTACATAATTTGTTTTTCTAGGAGTTTATACATTCTTTTCTTTTTTCTTTTTGTTCGTGTTATATTTTTCTATTATCTTTTTCAAAATTTTTTATAAACAAAAAATTAATGAAGAGAATAAAAATATGACAAATTGATGTTGATGTATCAAGCAGATTCAATTGCCAAAACCTCCAGTTCATCTGGAGTCAAACATCTCATACCGAGTCGTCTGACAAGATACTTAAACTATCTTCCGATAAAGCTTTAGTAAACAAGTCGATGCTAACTAAGTATTTCAACATACTCCCTTTTCAACCTGTTCCTTTATGAAGTGATATCTGACATCGATGTGCTTGGTACGGGAATGCTGGACTGGATTGCACGAGATGGCTATGGCTGCCTTTGAGTCACAATACATAGGTATTTTATCAAAGTGGAAGCCATAATCTGTGAGCTGAGTTCTCAACCATAGAACTTGTGCGCAGCACGCAGATAAAGACACATACTCGGCTTCTGCTGAAGACATTGAGGTGCAGTCCTGCTTTTTGGATGACCAGCTGACTAACTTATCACCACCTAGAAATTGTATGCCACCAGATGTACTCTTACGTGAATCGAGACAGCCCGCGTGATCCGAATCTAAAAAAGCAGTTAGTTCGAAACTGGTGTCCTTCAGATACCAGAGACCCATGTTAATGGAGTCTTTAAGGTACCAAAAGATCCGTTAAAACCGCAGTAAGATTTTATTTCCAGTCGTTTCGCAATTTTAATGATAGCGAGCACAATAACATGTTGCATGTACAATATCTGGTCTACTTGCTGTTAGGTACATGAGTGCTCCGACCATACTATGATATTTCATTTGGTCGACCGGAGTACCACTCAAGTCAGCATCAAGGTGTTTTGTAGCCATTGGTGTACCAATGCTATCACATGAGGTCATACCATTTCTTTTTACAGTATCATCTGTGAGCATACTTTAGCTGTGTTTAGAGTAAATATACCACGAGGAATTGGTGGGGATCTTGAATTTTCTAAAACAGAATTTCAGCTCCCCGCATCCCTAGACATATCAAACTTGTTGTGCATTAGTTTTTCAAATCGTTTTGAAAGTTTTAGGTTGCACAAGCAATATGTCTTCCCTATGTTTAGTTATGAACAGAGTTAGATCAATAGAACCTTTTGAGAATCCTTAGGATACCAGGGAAGTTGGAGGAGTTTCATCATGACACGCTCCTGGTGCTTGTTTAAGACCATATACCGTTTCTGAGACAGAAGAAACTTTGTCAGGATGAATATGGGTCAACAAAAATCCATCTGGTTGGTTTACCGTAACACTTCTTCCTTCAAGGTCTGTAAAGAATTGCTGTTTTAACGTTCCATATTGGTGGTTACTGTAAAAGATATGTGTGCAACATACACGAATGAACAACTGTACAAGCTTGCAATACCGAGCAACTGTTGCAAACGAACCTCTTCGAAATCAATATCCTTCCTTTTGCGCATATCCTTAGCCACAAGACGAGATTTGTTGGCAAAGATAGTATTTTCCTCATCAACGTTTGTTTTTCCAGAGCCACTTAAGTAATGACATGTTTTGCAGGGTGTCTGTCAACTAAGTTATCCCATACAATCCAATCAAGTCAAACTGATGGACGTCTTTCCTTCATGATTCAATCATGCAGAATCAGCCATGGTTTTCCTTCGATGTCTTTGGTTCGGGTCGACTCACTGTGAAGGCTAACATACACATCTCGCCATCTGTTTCTAGCTGACGTCTTGTTCGAACTGATTGAGAAGGATTTCCAATGACTTGTTCTAATGGATGATCTTTTGTCCAATGTTGTGCAGAAGGATTGTGTTGATAGAAAGTATGCATGTTTGACGAATCAACATGACGAGGCGATGTCTCCCCTTGTTCCTGTACCGATGTACTGAAGATGGTTGATAAAATTCATCCGTCGTCAAATTGTGCATTTCTGTATTTGTTCTGCTTGAATAATGTTCTCTAGGACAGAGACAATTGGTACTTGATTTGGAGTTTGATGTGTTGAAAGAATGTACCAATGTAAGTGATCTGCAACATCGTTGTTGTAGAAGTGTGAGTTGAGTTATGTTGTTACGATTATCGGATTATCAGCGCCTGTATAGCGGAAGACTTTGACACAACTGGATAATTTTCCTTTGATATAATTACTGAACAGTCGGACAATAAAGCAATTCCAGCTCATTTGAACGTTGTTACTCGTCTCAAGCACTGAGGAACATTTTCCGTGACTTTGTGGACCGTACTTAAACCTCTTGTACAGTACCGTTGTCGAACATTGTGGACCCGGGGTGTCAGAACTGACGTGAACAGAAGCCATTTGAGGGCAATTCGTTATAAAGTTAACACATGAATTGATTCAACTATCAATCTTGTTCTCATGAGTTGTTAAATACCAGTGTAAGCCCTTGACATGAGTAGAATTATCCTAACAAAAAATACATCATCACCTTTTTCCTTCATTTTGGTAAGATTTTTCACCATCTCTGACGATGTAGTTCAAAGAGAACCGAAAGATGTGAAAGACTTGACTGACGGTATTCCGGTCATTTGATGATGTGGTAAGGAGTTTTCTCATGTTGAGGAATTACAAGTGAACGGTGTTTGGAGTAGAAACATCGCTGTGCAATGCTTCAGCCCAGTAAGAACAAAGGAACTTTTATCGGCGCTTAGCATGTTTCGAGCAGCCTCAACAATAGTATGGTTCCGTCTTTCTAACAGACAGCGTTTGTTCAGTGTTCGAGCAGTTGAACGTTTTGCGTGTCGTATACCCTCGTTTGGCAAAGAATGCTTGAAGATTTTATTAATAAATTCCGTGCCTTTGTACAGTTCGATAATGTTGTAGACTTAGCATTGAAGATCCTCATTGACAAGTGGTGAACGACATCAATGAGAATCTCCAGTGTTTCGTCTTTGGAACCTCAAGAAGTGAGTCCGAGGTATATTCGGTAGTAATCATCAACCATTACGAGAACATATTTCTTCCATTAATGCTTTCTACCCGCATTAGACCACATAAGTCCATAATGTAGAAGTTTGTAACCGTCTTTTTGCAGCTCAGGGTAGTCTAGTGGAAAAGAACTATTCTTTTGCTTTCCCAACTCACCTGATTTGATCTCTTCTTGGCTCTAGACTCGATTTGTGCACTTTTGGTTTTAGTAATCGGAGGCTGGAGCAGACTGCCACCTATTCAATATCAACAATCTCGGAGTGAGATGTCAATAGATAACGTGTGTATCTCCGTGACAAATGAGACAAGTTTCTTTTGAGAGAAACCCGAATGGCTGGGAAGGGTTGTGCATTGCATCACTGGGTCCATGATGTCGTCTTCAATATCAACAATCATCTTTGTGATTTTGATAGATTATGTATTGACCCGGTTTCTGCCTAAGGTGTAAGGAGGGCTTCTTTCTTTTCACCCTTTATCCATACATTTCTTTTTCATTCTTCAACCCCTTCAATGCTTACCAAGACGTCATTACTAACACCTTGTTGTGATTGTTCCAGTGTTAGCTCAATCTTAGTCGGCATTTTTCCCTTATACACATTCTTCTCCAATCATACCTAAGGACTGCTATTTCTAACTATGGAGTGTCCTTGGGTAGATCCCTCCGGTTCTGGTTGGATCGTAGGACTTATACCTAACCTAACCACCTTATGACTTCAGAATCGTCGTGAAATTAATAGGTTGTTGGGTATAAAGATCGAACCATAAAACCATTTTCTGACATTGTTATTTTCAAATACTCCCCCTACACATGTGCTCCGAGATTCGAAATTGTTTAGCACATGAAGGAAAGAGTTGCACTTAGAGTCTTAAAGATCACATTCGTCTATAACATATTTTAATCACATTTTCTCCCCTTATTTTAAATAATAAAACACTTAGTATTTGAAATACCAATTGATTAAAATTTTGACATGAAAAATTCCATGGGGAGAAAAATTATACCACGATATAGCATGAATTCAGATTTCGATAGCTCCTCTTCAACAGTATATGTGGGATACCAATATTTATTAAAACTTGACATTAGAATGAAAAATTGATATGACACCACAAAATGTTAAAGACGGAGTGAGATGCCTTAGTGAACAGTGTATATTAATAATTGACATTATAAGTTTCCACATTTTAATTTCACAGAATGTGTTTGGATACATAAAATTGACATTTATTAGATGTACCCAACACATTAAAAGGCTTTGTTTTAAAAAGCTCCCCCTCAGAAATTGATTCACATAAAATGACATTCTACGTACTACAATTCTTTGAAAATTATTCGAGGAAGGGAGTGTTGAACACACAATTTTAACAAATACCACTTTTTATGGAAAAATACCACAAATTATATTGTAGACAATTTTGACATTGAAAGTTCTTTTTGAAAAATTGTGTTCAACGATTTTAAAAACATGATAGAAGACTTCTCTTCTATTTTAGAGTAAGCGCACTGAAGCGTACACTTCCCTATTACATTCGGGACCGAGTTATGTACTGAAATGTACATAAGTCATGAAGAAAATTTGGAAATGACATGTTTTGAAAGCATTTGAAACTCCTGTTCGAACTTCATTTACACGCCCGTGTCGATGTTAATCAACATTTCTAGGTACGTAAATGTTATCGATTCCAAGAGACATGTCGAGAAGATTCTTTTTGGTGTTTTTGAAATTTTTCTGATTTTATATTTTGTTTTTCTAGGTTTTATATTTTTCTATTTTCTTTTTCAAAATTTTATAAATAAAAAATAAAGATATAATAAAAATATTTACAAATTGATATTTGATGGATCAAGCAGATTCAATTGCCAGAACCTCCAGTTCATCTGGAGTCAAACATCTCATACCGAGTTGTCTGACAAGATACTTAAACCTATCTTCCGATAAAGCTTTAGTAAACAAGTCAGCTAACTGGTATTCAGTTCCGACAAAGAATAATTCAACAATACCCTTTTCAACCTGTTCCTTTATGAAGTGATATCTGACATCGATGTGCTTGGTACGGGAATGCTGGACTGGATTGCACGAGATGGCTATGGCTGCCTTTGAGTCACAATACATAGGTATTTTATCAAAGTGGAAGCCATAATCTGTGAGCTGAGTTCTCAACCATAGAACTTGTGCGCAGCACGCAGATAAAGACACATACTCGGCTTCTGCTGAAGACATTGAAGTGCAGTCCTGCTTTTTGGATGACCAGCTGACTAACTTATCACCACCTAGAAATTGTATGCCACCAGATGTACTCTTACGTGAATCGAGACAGCCCGCGTGATCCGAATCTGAAAAAGCAGTTAGTTCGAAACCGGTGTCCTTCGGATACCAGAGACCCATGTTAATGGAGTCTTTAAGGTACCGAAAGATCCGTTTAACCGCAGTGAGATGTTTCTCAGTCGGTTTCGCTTGATAGCGAGCACAATAACATGTTGCATGTACAATATCTGGTCTACTTGCTGTTAGGTACATGAGTGCTCCGACCATACTACGATATTTCGTTTGGTCGACCGGAGTACCACTCAAGTCAGCATCAAGGTGTTTTGTAGCCATTGGTGTACCAATGCTATCACATGAGGTCATACCATGCTTTTTAAGTATCTCTTGAGCATACTTAGCTTGGTTTATAAAGATACCACGAGGGGATTGGTGGATCTGAATTCCTAAAAAGAATTTCAGCTCCCCCATCATAGACATATCAAACTTGCTGTGCATTAGTTTTCCAAATCGTTTTGAAAGTTTTGGGTTCGTAGAACCAAAAATTATGTCATCAACGTAAATTTGCACAAGCAATATGTCTTCCCCATGTTTAGTTATGAACAGAGTTGGATCAATAGAACCTTTTGAGAATCCTTCGGATACCAGGAAGTTGGAGAGTTCATCATACCACGCTCTTGGTGCTTGTTTGAGACCATATAATGCTTTCTTGAGACGGTAAACTTTGTCAGGATGATATGGGTCAACAAATCCATCTGGTTGGTTTACGTACACTTCTTCCTTCAGAGGTCCGTAAAGAAATGATGTTTACGTCCCATGTTGGTACACTGTAAATGAATTTGTGTGCACATACGCAAGAACAACCGTACAGCTTTCCAACCAAGAAACTGGTGCAAATGAACTCTTCGAAATCCAATTCCTTCCTTTTTGAGCCATATCCCCTTAGCATAAGACAAGAATTTTTTGGCGAATGACATTAGTTTCTCATCACGTTTGTTTTTTCCAAAGCCACTTTAATGTTAATGACATTTTTTTGCAAAGTGGTCTGTCGACTATTCCCAACATCTAATTTGATCAAACTGATGACGTTTTCTTCCTGCATTGGATTACAATCCGTGCAAGAATCAAGCATGGCTTTTCTTTGATGTTCTTGGTTTCGGTTTTGACTCACGTGAGTGCGAACTTACACATCCGCCATCTGTTTCTAGCTACGCCTTATTCTAATTGATTGAGAAGGATTTCCAATGACTTGTGTCATATGGATGATCTCATTTCTAACTTGTGTGAAGGATGGTGTTGAATAGAAACTATGCATGTTAGACGAATCAACATGAACGAGATATGTCTCCCCTCGTTCTTGTACCGGTGTACTGAAGATGTTGATAAATTCATCGTCATTAAATATGCTTTTTTGGTATTGTTTCTGCTTGAATAATGTTCTTGAGTGCAGGTGACAGTTGGTACTGAAGTTGGAGTTTGATGTGTTGATTGAATGTTCAATGGAGGTGGATCTGCAACATCGGTTGTTGTAGAAGTGTGAGTTGTGTTATGTTGTTGACGTTTATCAGGATTATCAGCAGCATGTACAGCGGAAGACTTTGACACAACATGAGAAGTTCCATTGAGTAATTCACTGAACATCGGACTATATAGCAATTCCAGCTCATTTGACGTTGTTACTGTCTCAGCTACTTGAGGAACATTTTCTTGACTTTGTGGATCGGGACTTAAACTGTCTTGTTCAAGTACCATTGTCGAACATTATGGACCGGGGTCAGAACTGACGTGATCTGACGCCATTTGAGGCAATTCATCAAAGTTAACATGAATTGTTTCAACTATTATTCTTGTTCTCTTGTTAAATACCCTGTAAGCCTTTGACTGAGTAGAATACCCAACAAAAATACATGCATCACCTTTTTCCTTCATTTTATCAAGATTTTCACCATCTCTGACGATGTAGCAAAGAGAACCAAAGATGTGAAAGAACTTGACTGACGGTTTCCGGGCATTGATGATATGGTAAGGTGTTTTCTCATGTCAAGGAATTACAAGTGAACGGTTTTGAGTAAAACATGTTGTTGCAATTGCTTCAGCCCAGAAGAACAAAGGAACTTTAGCGGCGCTTAGCATTGTTCGAGCAGCCTCAACAAGAGTATGGTTTCGTCTTTCGACAACGCCGTTTTGTTCAGGTGTTCGAGCAGTTGACGTTTCGTGTCTTATTCCCTCTTTTGCAAAGTATGCATGAAGAGTTTTATTAAGAAATTATGTGCCTTTGTCAGTTCGAACTGTTGTAACTTGAGCATGAAGTCCTCTTTGGACAAGTGTGAGGAAATCAATGAGAACTCCAGGTGTTTCGTCTTTGGACCTCAAGAAGTGAGTCCAGGTATATCGGGAGTAGTCATCAACAATTACAAGAACATATTTCTTTCCATTAATGCTTTCTACCCGCATTGGACCACATAAGTCCATGTGTAGAAGTTGTAACCGTCTTTTTGAGCTTTGGGGAAGTCTAGTGTGAAAAGACCTTTCGTTGCATCCCCAACTCACAAGAAGAACACAGATGATCTTTGACGAATTTTAATTTTGGAAGCCCATTCACAATATTATTCTTCGAAAGCAAGTTGATGGTGTCAAAGTTTAAATGAGATAGACGACGATGCCATAACCATGCTTGAGACGATGTTGCTTTAGCCATTAAGCAAATTGGATTGGGAGTTGTTGAGTCTTGCAGAGTAATGGAATACAAATTTGTGCCATGAGAACCTGTGAGAAGATCATTTCCCTTCAAATCACGGATATAACATGTAGACTTCCAAAAAGCAACTTCCAAATCCGCATCACAGAATTGACCAACGGAGAATAAATTATGATTAAGCCCTTCGACGTAATAAACCCGTTTGATAGTAATAGTTCCTTGAACCAGATCTCCATAACCAAGAATAGGTGCAATTTGATCATTTCCAAACTTCACCGTTCCCAGAAATTTCTCCACAAAATTAGTTAGAAGTTTGAGATTTCCGGTCATGTGCTTTGAGCACCCAGAGTCGACGATGAATAGAATTATCTCGACGAGCTGCAAAAGAATTAGAAGACAATGGAGTATTAGACACAGTGGAACACCTAGGAGTCTTATGTTCCAAAATATTAGCAGTTCTAGATGCATTTCCTAGAGGCATACTAATGTTTGGTTAACATGCCCTGTGTAGACTAGGTTTCCAATTGTATCTGTGGAGTAATATTTAGATACCACCAAATTCATGTCACTTACTAACTTGCTCATAAAGCTTCCTAGATATGTTTCTAGATTTCTTGACAGTGGAGTCTGTTGCAACGGTTTTCTTACTGGATGTTGCAACAGATTGGTTCACATTATGCTTAGTTCTCTAGTACTAGTAGTAGGCCACAGCCAGGGTTGTCTTGTCCTAGAATTCACGCCATTGATATAATGTAGAACACAGAAATCATGATTGTCATTCAGCACACATTTTCCATAAGTAACACAGACAAAGTTAAAATTCGAGGTCTTAGCATTCAAACTGTCATTACACGCAGTTACAGACGTTTTATTATTTGAAAACTTAAAATTCCTATGGTGGTCTTCTACATTTTGCTTCTTCCCTTGACTATTGTTAGGCATGACTCTATCTTCCAGTTGATTGCGCTTAAGCTGTGGTCTACCAACACTAGTAGTGGGAGTTACTCCTGTAGAGAAAGACACGCATTTGTTAGTTTTCCTAATGTCTTGAGGCAACCGTGGTGTTCTAGTTTGATTAGGCTTTGTGTATACTTTATACATTCATGGTGCAATCACATTTGTGTTCTTGAAAATTGGCAACACATTCTGAGGCAAAATCTGTGCAGTGACTGGTTATTGAAAAATCATGGACATCATTTTGTGGTAATTGACATTGACTTTGAAAAATCTTTCTTTGCAAGAGAACTGAAAAAATAGATGGATACCTAAAATTGGATTGTCTTTGACTTTTAAAGCATCGGGTTGTTGAAATAACCGATGATGTTTTTCTAACTTAGTTTCCACAGTTTTTCCTTGCATATTTTTTATGAGTTTCTTCAACTCACTTATCACAATTCCTTTGTCTTGTAATTGAGCTTTCAAGTCTTGAATTTCAAAGTATTTTTCATGTTCTTTCAGAAATACGTTTGACTGATTTTCGTTGAAAGATTTGTCATTTTTTATCTTTTCTTTGCACTGTTGTAAATCAAGTTCAAGATTAATTATAGCACCTCGTGTTTTAGGTCATTGTACATTGTTATGTAATTCACAATATATTTTTAGTATTGTACGCGTTTGCTCTTAAACCGTAAACGTTAAGTTAAATCGCGTAAGCTAAAAATTATCGTTCAATGTAAACGGGCATTAAACGATTAAACGTTTACATCAAGCAAGTGTTAAATGATTATTATGAGGATAATTATCAACTTTGTTCATCTTATTTTTATTGGTTACGTAAAATGCTTACGTTTCGCGATAAAATGCGTTTCGGCATTCCCGGAAGCACCAAAACCTAACTACGCTTAAACGAATACCCACGATTATACCCAATACACAAAATAATCAAAATATAATCATATAAATGTGTATGTGGCCGAATTTTAGGAGATAAGACCAAGTATTATCTTGTTTGCAAGACACTTGCCCTAAATATCTAGATATTACAAATATCTAGGGAACCAATCACTTACACCTTCCAACTCTTGTAAGAACCCACTCCCCCTATGGGCTCTTACACATGAGTTAGTAAGTGACCATGGTTAGGTTAGATTAGATATTTTCATTATATAAGCTAGCAAGTAACACATAGATGTTCAATACAACGTGGTAAACAAGAAAAACTCCCCCTTTCTTTACTCTCTTACAAACCACAGCATCAAACTCATATTATTACTCAATCCATAGCTTGGATTTTTCTATCATCATACAAGCATTCCTCACATCATACTTAAAGTATATCTAAGAAGAAATTGAAGGGTTTGGATAAGCTTGAAAATGTTTTTAACAAATATAGCAAGATAGGGTTTTTGGTTGAAAATTAGGGTTTCACCTTATATTTTCAAGCAAGGTTTGTTATTCACAAGGTGTGAATGTTATTATTTTTCTCTACGCACCACACAAGGTTATATATATAAAGCTTAATCATTTTATAACTAAGATTTTATGTGTTCATATGTTATATTTAGCTAAATCACCATTTATGGTACTTTTGAATATGTGAAATGGATATATTTACTTGTGATCATTGTTTTGTACCCTTATTTTCATGTCATATGAATGGTAATATTATGTTAAAAGGGATTTATAAGTGTTTTATCATGTTGGTTAAGTATAAACATGTTTATGAGCAAATTAGGGTTTCTAATGTTAACTTAATAAGTCACAAGTGAAAATGGTGGGAATAACAAGTTAATCTTGTTACCTTGGACTCTCTTGGGCAAAACATGATCTAATTAACTTTATATATATGAGACATAAGATATAAATATTGTAAAGTAGTTGTAACAAGGTGTTGAAGCATAATGGTACAAAAATCATGCTTAAAACATGTCTAAATCACAAAACCTCAAACTTTTTGTTTTGGTTCGATTTTGGAAGCACCCATATTATGTTTTATAAAGATAGTACATCTCATGAGGATTCCAAAATGATAAGAAACTCGAAAATCCGATTTATAACGAAGAAGATACGCTAGTTACGAGTTTACGACGCTAAATACTTTATAAAACAAATTTTATAAAAAGTTACTATTCATGGCAGAAACTTATACTTTGTAAACATCAATAATATGATAAAACTTTCAATTACGAGAACGTGTTCGAAAGAATCGCTAAAAACGAAGCTATAACGAATAAGATACGACAAAAACAGGTTTTACGTTAATTAAAAGTATAAAAACGATTTTATAGCTGTTATGAACAGTAAAACACTATTCATCACAGAATCTCAAAAACCTAAAAATGTGATTTTATGATCACTCGTCTTAATACGAAAGCGTGGGCGTAAGAAACGCGAGAAACGGGCTTAAAACGACAAAGTTATGTCATTTTTACTAAAGGCGTAATTATAAACGTTTTTACTTTATAATTACGATTTCACTTAAACGATTAGATGGTGATATAGCTATATAGAATATATATGTTATTAGTTATCGAAGTGCTATATTACTAGGGAATTTCATAATGAGGCTTCTTCGGATGGCGTATTGACGAGTTGTTGGATTTACGATTTAAAGTGTCCTAACTCCTCGTACGTCATGTCATGACCTCTTAAATTATGATAGCCCGAACGATAGTACGATGATAACTATATAGGATTATATACAGTTGTTGTTAGACAACGTACTTGAATACTGATTCGACCTATATTAACTAGGTTGCATTCGGGCGTTAGCGTGACGCGTTTTTACTTGGGATATTTTGTTATCAGTTTACTCACTCAAGGTGAGTTCATAGCCCCATGTTTTACAATTATTGATTTACAAGTTTTTGGGGTGAGAAACATATGCATGTTTTACAAATTAGACGCAAGTGTACATTTTATCATGATTACGTGTTGCCTAAGTAGCGATAACCCACTATGCCCATGAATCATGAACTGTCAATTACTGGAATGTGAGCGCGAATGATTATAGATAGATCTATTTGGGATTGACCTCCCCGTTCGGGTGACTAGCTATCACTGGAAACGAACGTATATCATGTCGGATACTGGATGTTACGGGTTGAACATCATCACGGGCAATGTAGGCAATATTTATATATTGTATTCAATTATGTCGAGCTTCGGTGTCATGAGCTTAGGCAAACGTAATTGCATTTTGTGATGTCTGCATCTGTTGCATTATCACTGGGAAAGTCTTGCGGTCCTGCATATACATTTACATAAACCTATGAAATTCACCAACTTTATGTTGACGTTTTTAAATGCAATGTTTTTCAGGAGGTCATTAAGCACGAGGTGCGAAGGATACATTGGTGGTTATATTTTGAAGTCATGCATTAAAGATTTAGTCGCATTACATTTTGTATATCTGTTATGGGCTGGAAATCTTTGTAATAATAACAAGTAAACAAGTAAAGCTTCGGGCTTTTGTAACACATACTTTATTAAATCCAATGTATCAGTTTTAAACGACTTTTTGGTCGTTCTTATATTATCTTGTGTTATTGATCTGAGAAGTAACACGCCCCGGACCCTTATTCCGCTGCGACCCAATTTGGGGGTGTTACAGATTGGTATCAAGAGCCAAGGTTATAGAGAACCAGGTCAAATGTTTTTGCTGGACTATAACCGTTTTCAAACATTGCATTCATACAAAGGGGTTTTCACGGGACATACATACACTAATTGTGCATTAGTCGGTTAGGCTAGATGCATGCATGATTGATATTCATGATTGATATACATGTTATGATATAAATGTATATTACTATAAGAGTCTTATATTAAATACTAATATAAGTTATGTTGGAGTTTCAGATTCGGTTATGTCAGATTCTGAGCATTCTACAGTTACATACACATCAGTATCCTTTCCAGTTGAGGACGATTCAGACATTGGTTCACCAGGAGTCGATGGACCACCCATTATGCCAGAGGACCCATATGCTTACATAATGGCTGCTTATGAGGTTCCACCATCGCCTGACTACATACCTGGCCCCGAGGGCCATTGCTAATTTCATGCCGAATCCAGTCCAACATCAAAGACCAAGGACAATTGACATCCGGTATCATTTTATTAAAGAACACGTTGAGAGGGGTACTGTGGAAATTTACTTTGTCGGAATAGAATACCAACTAGCGGATCTATTTACTAAGGCGCTTCCAAAAGAACGCTTTGAGTATCTAGTTCATCGCATTGGTATGAGATGTATGACTCCAACTCAGTTGGAAAGTCTGACAAAGTTATCTTCGTAAAAAGATCATACATCACAACCATGTACATAAATATTTCAAAAAATAACAAAAAGATTTGACACATTTTTCTTAAAAAAAACAAAAATAACAACATAATTTAAAAAAGAATTACAATCTTTTGTTTCATGATTCCAAGTTTCTTATTAAAACCTTTTACATTGCAAAATACGGAATCATGATCCAAGGGGGAGTTCTTACAATTTTCATTCACAAACATCTTTTTGATAATAAACTCTCATGATGACTAAATTTGGAAATGTTATATTTTCGAGGGGGAGTTTTAGTTGAAAAAGTAACAATTTTTCATTTTCGGACTATGAATTTTACATAATTGTTATTTCAAGGGGGAGTGTTTGAAAAGATTCATTGTTTAAGGGGGAGTTTGTGTAAATTCACAAACAAAAAATTGGAAATGCTAAAGTACAAGGACTGAATGTGTAAATTTTTCAAAATTTTTCGGTAAATACTAAGTACAGGGACTGAATGTGACAATTTTTCAACAGTTTTCGGTAAAAGTTAAGTACAGGGACTGAAAATGTCAATTTTCCAAACTGTTTTCGGTGGCTATATAAAGGATTTTAATTTCATTTTTTACTTTTCTTTTTTACCGAATCCTTTTACCGAGTTTGAGTAGAAATCTGTTTTACGCTATCTAAGTTCATTACAACGATTGTAATTTCACTTCTTACTCAAACGTAAGTGGATATATATGTCTTAGGTGTTTGTGAGTAATTTGGGATTACCGAGTTTGAACTCGGTAAAGATGAGGTTTACCGAGTTTGTGTTTTACCGAGTTTAGTTCTTTGTGCACAGGTTATAATCTGTCAATGATTTAATCACTTAGATGATATTGAGTTTATGGTAACAAAAGTCATTATTTTTGAAACTCAGTAAAAAGTCTCATTGTCAAAATCGGTAAGGTCAACTGGTCAAACTCGGTAGTCAACAAAAGTCAAAACTCAGTAGAGGGTAATGGTGAAAAACAGTTTAATTATTTGTGGTTCTGTGAAAGTGTTTTGTATATGAATAATGTTGTTGCTTCATGATTGTAATGCTTATTGTGTGAATGTCTGTGAAAAACAAAATGATCAGTTTCTAGTGTGCTGAAAATCTGACAAATAATTCTGGAAAAGAAACAAGTTTTCATGAATTCTATGCTATGGATCATATATGTCTATTCGTAATTGTTTAAGTGGACTAAGTCATGTCCGGTTTCGACCGTTTTCTGCATTGAACAGAATGAGGAGTGAGTGACTTAGTGTCCATTCAATTATTGAATTAGATGTGTTTGTATTCATGGTTTAGGCTTCATAATCAAATGTGAAAGAATCAAAGTTTTTATAACTTGAATATGTTAATTTCAAATCTCAATTGTTTAAGTGGACTAAGTCATGTCTGGCTATGGCCGTTTTTTGCAATGAACAGAATAAGG
The DNA here is from genome assembly GCA_026074375.1 of Tanacetum coccineum. Lineage (NCBI taxonomy): Eukaryota > Viridiplantae > Streptophyta > Magnoliopsida > Asterales > Asteraceae > Tanacetum > Tanacetum coccineum. The sequence goes on along the minus strand of BQNB010022896.1, from coordinate 14,882 downwards.
AGTGAGTGACTTAGTGTCCATTCAGTTGTGGGTTTGTGATTACTTTATTCAATGTTATCAACATCATGAAAAGTTTTGTCACATGATTTTTGAAAAAGTTCTCAAAATCTGTTATTGTGTCAAAATGATACTCTTTCTTAAAACAATTTTAAGAAGTTGAAGGATTTCTCTTGAATTTTTCATAACTGTGTCTTGATTCAAATCAAAAGAGAAATCTTCATCCTTCTTGAGAGAGTATCATGTCACAAAGAATTTCTGGTGAGGATATTCTAAAAACAGAAAGAGAGCTAAATCCATACGCGAAAAAGCAAATCAAAAGTGTGTTCGAAAAAGAAATGCCAGAACACACAAAAATGGTAAATAAAAAGAATAATTCGAATAAAGCGTATGGCATGTGCTAGAAAAAGCAAGAACGAGCACATGAGAAAAAAACTGATCAAAAATATGTTCAAAAAGAATTGCCAGAACATATAAAAACAGACAGAGAGGAAAAAGACAAAAATGTCAAAAGAATTATTTGTTTCCTAACACCTCAATTGTATTCATTCAGTTATCATCATGGCACAACAACAACATGCAGCTGATGTTCATCCAGATGAACTGTGTCCTCCAAACAAGCGATATGACCTTATGGATGCAAATAAGAAGGTTGAATTGGAGCATGTGCAATGTCCATCAGAGAGCAAGATTCTGATGAATATTATTAAGAATCATTCGTTACAATTCAGCATTGCTGCTTCAGCATCTGTACCTTGGATTTATATGGCACAGTTCTGGCATACTTTGAAAGAAGACGGATCAAAGTGTCAACTCAAGTTTTTGCTAGATAGAAAAGATCTTACACTTACTCTGGATGACTTCAGAACAATCTTTCATCTTCCACAAGCAAATGATAACAATCATGCTTCGTTTGTGCCACCACCATCATTCTCTGATATGGTTCCATTTTACAAACAAGTGTTGGGATTTACAATGGAACTCAAGACTGTTTCTAATTTCAAGATACCTGGTCTTCTACAGCCTTGGCAGACGTTATGCAAGATATTCTCTAAGTGCTTGACTACACGCGTTACGGGATGGGACCAACCGCCATTGCAGATAATGCAAATGTTATACTGCTTTGTCAATAACATTCATGTGGATTATGCGGAGTTAATGTGGGAAGGCATTTACTATTCGCTTCATCATCCTGTCACTTCGATCCCATACCCACGATTTACGAAGATCATCATCAGTCATTATATGACTATCTTTCCTGACATTTCAAGACGTGCTCGAGATGCTTATCACAATCTTCAAGATGATGATATTATGAAGAATATCTTCAATTCAGGAAGAAACAAGAACAAGGTTGGGATGCGGATACCAGCATGGATGATCACAGATGAGATGAAGCTTACGGAAATATATAGATAAATAATATATCCTTAAGAGCAATTAAGAAAGTTCCCTAAGAAAAATTCATTCTCAAATTTATATATATAAAATTATCTATAATACGTATATTTTACAGGAATATGATCACCGGGTCGTTTCCCCCGATAGTGAAATTGAAACCTCATTTTAAGCTCGGGGATTCTGATTTGAATGTAAGCAATAGATCTTTTTGATAATTATAATACTCAAATAAAAAACAACAATTAAAATTAAAAATTAAAGGCAATTTAAACAATTAAACAAATAAAACGCGACAAATAAGCAAGTCAATAAAAAATAAGTCCTAAAAATGCAAACTAATTTTCTAAACCTAGAATAAGACAAAAGAATTTTTAGAAAAAGGAATCACTATTTTTGATTTTTTTAGATTTTAAGATATTAATTTTCTAAAATTTAAACTAATTAAAAACTTAAAAATAATAAAAATGCTCAAAATATAAATCCTAAAAAATTTATAAAAATTAAACTAGAAAAAGAAAAAGTTGAGAAATTTTATAAAAATAAAAGCCCTAATTTTTACTTTTTAATTAAAGTCTAATTAAACTAATTAAAAACTAAAACCTAATTATTTATTAAAAAAGTAAATAAAAGATTTTTAACTAACTGAAACTAACAAAGGACTAACGATGCTAGTCCCTAAAGGACTAACAGTGAAAACAATTTAAACTCAAAATTTACAAAAACCACCCCTGAGGGCTAACCCGATCACACAACTAGTCCTATTTTAAGCTTAAAATTAAGATGGATTTAAAAGTGGCTTATTATTAAAAACTTATAAAAGCAAACTTATAGAACAAGTGGTGATGATCAACTTTAATGAAAGCACAATAAGCTGAAAACCAAAGATAAGCTCAAAAAGAGCTTATCTTTAAGCTGTTTACAGAAAGTGGGGGTTTCCCCTTGGTTTTACTTAAAAGCTTGTAAAAAGCTCAATTTAAGCTCAATTTGAAAAAGAAAAGGTGATCTAGCAAGCTTATGATTTGCTTAATCTAAAAATGAAAAGTAAATTGACCTAGAAACAGATTAAGCTAACTAAAATTGAAGGTGAAAATGCTAAACTCAAGAAACTAAGCAAAAAGCACAAAATCCATATAAGCTCAAATTCTCAATAAGCTATTTCTGATTATGAGCTTTTGCAAACTAGCTTAAATACTTATTGACTATATAACTGAATCATAAAATCAACTCCTTAAGACTAGAAATCAAAAATTTAAACACTAATCCTAATCCTACTGTTTTTGGCTTTTTAGGTTTTTTGAGCTACTTTTTAAAGCAAGATTAAGCTAGAAAATAAAGCATGAAATGGTAAATAAGCTATGACTTAACTAAAGCTATATGAAAACTAAATTATATCTAAATTTAAGCTTCTAAATCCTACATTTAAAAGCTAAAAATTAAGCTAAAAAGTGACAGCAGGAACAGCTTAGTTCCTGCTGATGCACTTGACAGATGAATAAAACCAATAGTGCAGGTTACTTTGAGGGTAAGCCTGCACTTAGACACTCTAAGTGAGTGTCTACAAACACAATTCAAGCACACACAAAGCCTTAAAGATCCTAGATCAATTTTAAGCAATCAAATCTTAAGTCACTAAGTACCCTGGTGCTGAGATTATAAAATAAGCCATAATTTGATGAAAAATGTAAACTAACTTATGAAATCTGTTTTCCTATTGATCTTAAGTGAAATTTAAGCTGACTAAATCATTTTGCACAATTACTTTTGACTTAATGAAGTCAAACTAAGTTAAACCAAACAGTCCTTTAACTTATTGACAGATTTAATAAAAACTTTGGGAATGAATTCTAACTTATTAACCTATGATACCAGATGATTAACAGCTTTTAACTATCTTAACTAACATGATCTAACAACTGATTAACTAGAAATCAAAGATCTATACTATGCTATCTAATATTTTTGGTTTTTTATGGTTTTATGAAAAATTATTTATAAAACTATGATCTAAACTATTATAAGCAAAAACAGATAAGCTAATATGATTAATAAGCTAGATGAAACACAAATAAGCAATAATAAGCAGACAGATTAAGCAAATAAGCATATTAATAATCTAATTAAGCACTTGAGTTAAAACTAAACTAGAATTTAAATGACAATAAAAGTAAAAGAAGACTTACAATTAGCCTAGCTCAACAAGGCTGCTTATGCTCTTAGAGCTTATCTACCAGCTCCCTAGCTTATAAATAAGCTAGGGTAAAAGTCCTTGGAGATCCTTCCATTTTAGATCTCCCTTCCAAGAATTCACAAGTCCAAAAGCAAAGGTAATTAACTTCTGATTTTAAAGTTAAGGTATATTAAGATTGGTTAAGCTCAAATCAAGAGCTTAGAGACTCTTGAGAGCTTAATATGAGCTTATTAGCTTATTGAGACAGATAGGCTTATTGAAGCAGTTTGGCTTATTGAGAGAGCTTATGAGTTGAAAGCAATGAAAGTTTATGACAAATTTAAACTAAATTTTATTAAAAAAAAGAACTGAATTACATTACTTAAAAAGAAATTACAACTGATTTTAAATCAAAATTACATTAAGCTTTTAAAAACTACACTAGGCTAAAAACTAGAAAAGAAAAGACATCCTTGTGTGTGTGATGGAAGGCCTTATTTATAGCTGATCCATGAAGCTTCTAGGCCTTGAGTTTGTTAGAGGCGCCCATCAATCTCTGCCATTAGATCAACCAATCATTGGGTCTACATTTTGAGCCGTTGGATCACTAAGTGACCTTACACGGATTGCCAACGTGGCAATCCGTTTGAGGCTCACTTGTGCTTCTTTACTGAGTAAATGTAGAGTAAATCCCACATCCTTGTGTGCTTTCTCCATAGCCACGTGGCTTGAGCTTGAGAGTGAGCTAATGAATCCCTTTGATTAGACTAATTTAACCTTGCTATCTTGTAAACGAGCTCTTGAATTGTCCAAATTAGCCTTTAATTCCTATTTGCCCTTTGCTATTGACCCATGGTGAAAATGGGGAAGACGGGTGAATAGTACCCTGTTCTTGGCGCCTAAATTTTAACTGAACGGGTTAATTTCAGTTATGACTTTGAGATAATGACATTACTAGCCCCTCTCTTTCTTAATCCTATTTGTAGTATAAATCAGGTTTGGAAAATTGCAAGATTGGTCCTTGTGGTTTATAAAAAGAGTATTGGGCTATGTAAATGGGCTTTTAGATTGGGCTTTTGGTTTAAATGGTATCCGGGTAGGGTTTTTAGGGTTTTGAGGCCCAATAAGGGTTTAGGGACTATTTTTGGACTTTTCTGAAAGTTGAGGGACTGAAATGGCAATTTATGGATTTTGTCTTTTGTGGTTGACTTCTGTTGACCAAGATTGACTAGAGTTGACTGAAGATTTGACTTTTTCTGGCTTTGGCTTCCGGCTTTTGTTCACTCTTCTGTTCTCGTGTCCGTGCTTGCCCGTTTTTGACGGTTTTCTTGTGATTTTTGATAATTCCGTTCCTGCACACACAAAACACAAATACAAGCATATTGTTGCCATTTTTGGTCTGTTTTGGGCTTATTTGGGCCATTTTAGGTATAAATGGATATGTGTATTAACACTTATCAATAATGGATGTTAATTTATAAATTAGAGGACTTGTGGTATTTTATTTAAGTTAAAAAGTAAATAAATCAAGTTTATATAATTAATTATATAAATATTAAAAACTCACTGATTTAATTCGAAATCTAAATCTGAGATTTTATAAATTTTTTAAAGAAATATATCTCATAAGGATTTTAAATCTATAAATAACTCAAAAACCCGATTTATAATGAAGAAGTTATGATTTTTGCGAGATTTCAATAAAAAGTGTTTTTATAAAAGAAATTTTATACAAACTTTTTATATTTCAAACCTGATAAAAATTATTGAATATTTTTCACAAAAAGTACAAGTTATAAGGATTCTAAAACATTAAGAAACTTAAAGATTGGATCAATAATGAAAGAGTTAAGCATTTTACAAATTTATCATAATTAAATACATAAAAGTAAGTTTATAAAACTTATTTTATAAAAAATACTTTCTGATCAGAACCTAATAATTTATAAAAACATAATAAAATGTTAGATTTTTAAATTATGAATCTATAGGTATAAAGTACACCACAATTGGATTTACAATGATAAAGTTATGCTTTTTACAATATTATAAAAAGTAACTTTATATACATTTACCATTAAATCTTACTGTTACTGTACAACCTTTTAAAAATTCTGATAATGTTTAATTTTTATAAAACTTTTCAATACGAATCCGTGAATATAAAGAACGTACAAAACGGACTTAAAACGAGAAAGTTATGACATTTTTATTAAAGTAATATTTATAAACGTTTTTAACTTTATAAATATTATTTTCTCAAACAACTAAATTATTTATATAATGAAATTATATAAATAATGCATCAAGTATTTTCAACAAATAACAACATGTTGGACAAGTATACTATTTTTGCGAACTCAAATACATGGACCTTGATTTTACAAGTACAAATTTTATTGTTTAATTTTATAAATTAAACAAACACTTTTAGGTGGTGATGTAACTATATAGAATTATATGTTGTATTAGTGATTCAAGTACTTAGTACTCATACGACCTATATTTAATTAGGTTGCATTCGGTCATATCCGTGACGTTTTCATTCACTTGATTCATATATTTTAGTTTATTCACTAAGGTGAGTTCATAGCCCCATGTTTTACTATATCAATGATTTACAACTTTTGGGGTGAGACACATGCATTGTTTTACGATTGGACGCAAGTGTACATTTTTACATGATTACATGTTTGCCTAAGTAGCGATAACCCTCTAAGCCCATTATCATGAACTGTTGATTACTTTGTGTGAGCGCGAATGTTATAAATAGATCTATTTGGGATTGACATCCCCGTTTGGGTGAGTAGTGCTCACTGTGCTAGTTTACCGAACAATGGACGTATACTATGTCGGATTTGGGATGTTGCGGGTTAGAACATCATCAAGGGCAATGTATGTAATTTATATTGCAATTCATACATGTCGAGCTTCAGTGTCATGAGCTTAGGGAAACGTAATTACTTTTTGTGATGTTTGCATCTGTTGCATTATCATACACTTGGAAAATCTTTTGGTCCTACATTATATTTACATAAACCTGTGAATTCACCAACTTTATGTTGATGTTTTAAAGCATGTTTTTCTCAGGTCAATAAGGTGCAAGTCAAGGATACATTGGTGGTCGTTATTTTGGATACCATTGCATAAAAATTTAGAGCATTACATTTTGGGGATATTTGTTATGTTTTAAAATCTTTACATTTACAAGTGAACATGTTAAGCCGTGCTTTTGTAACAAACAATTTTAGTTAATCCAATGTATCAGTTTTCAAATGATTCATTTAGAGTCGTTCTCATATTTTGTGCTATTGATCTATGATGTAACGCTCCCGGACACATTATTATGTTGCGACCCTATTTGAGGGTGTTACACAAAGTATTAAAGTCAAAGAATTTCTAAGAAGTTTTCGTCACTCTAATACTGAACGTCTTTCTCGAAGTCACAATGTGTTATAGTTAAAGATTTTAAAGAAAGATGTCTTATTTAAGCTTTCAAGACCAAGAAACAACAACAAAATGAGCATGTCGGTCCAGAAGTCACAAGATCATAAGAAGGCAAAAGATCACAAGATGATGATAAGAGATTATGCTTGGTTGATGATCTCTAAGAAGTTCAAGATTCACATACAAGTCAAGCCTATTAGAACAAGCTCAAACCTAAAGTCAAAGATCACTACACCATATTCACAAGATAATATCAAGAAAACAAATCTACGAGCACAAGACTGAAGACAAATCATAGTATGCTAGGCTTAAGTTTTTGTAAAATGGAGTGACCTCCCTTAGGGGGAGATTGTTAGGAATTTGAAAGTATCGGTCACTTCTATTAATATCATTTGATAGCTCGTTAAGTAATATTTAGAAACTTACTAGGCTAGTTATGCTAAAGCCCATGGCATAAGCCCATAGCCGGCCACCTATGTAAGTATATAAACCCTTTCTATGCTATGGAAAGGGTGTTGGTTGTTCATTTTCTTACACATAGTAATCTAACATTTCTCTTTTCTTTCTCTCTCTAAGTGTTCATCCAACCACCTCTCTTTCTCTCTCTAAACACTCTTCATTGAATCCATACCTTGTGTGTATTAAGATATTCTACACCAGGGTTCAACAAAATGCTAAAATTGAACTTGGTGACGAATTTTTGAAAATACTACAGGATAACGCTTTCAACGAAATAAATGGGGATGACGTATCGACCACACTACAAAAGTCCTGGCAATACTGGAATTGATAAAAATTCCCAATGTAGATCTCAATCAACTTCGACTACATGTTTTCCCACTCTCGCTTACTGGTGATGGACAAAAGTGGTGGATTGATGAGGTAGATGGCAAAATCACTACTTGGAGAGAGTTAACGGAACAATTCTTTTACGAATACTACCCCTTATCCCATACATGTAATAATAGATCATTTAGCGATTACATAGACGACAGTCCATATTACCTTTGACTTCGTAAATTGGTTAAATTCAAAATTCAGAAACTATAGGAGAATGGATGGAAATACCAAGAACGCACTATGAGATTTTTGGATAAAAGGTGATGACAATGAAGTATTGATGGATGACGTTGTATCAAGTGACGACGCTTGAGAAGAATCTAACATAACAAACCATCTGAACGACGAATCTGACCCATTTTTGAAACCTTATTTTGATGCCCAAGAAGGAAACAACGTTTCTACATTTGAAAAGGGTGGTGGATGTTTTGATGAACATAAGCCGAAGATTTATGGGTGTAACATCAGTAAATTGGACAAAATCACGGTTAGTGATGATAAGAATAAATAGCTCAATGATGAGGTGTTCAAATCTGAAAAATTCAAAGTAATACGGTACTCGCTTGGTACTAATGAAGAATGCATTCCCATCAGCACATGCGAATACGATACCTAGAAAAGAATCGAAGGAATTATGTCAAGCATCTACCATGAAATTTTTCGCAAGAAGGATCAAAAGTGACTCGTAAAACGCACCAAATGAAGAGCTGAAGTAGAGTCTTACTTAAAGACTTCGCTGTAAAGAAAAGTGCTTGCTGGGAGACAACTTGGACTGTTTTTAATTTATTTTATCGAGTCTGTCTTCCCAGACATTAATACGGCGTATCCAACCCCACCCATACGGCGTTTTGGATGTCTGGACGTTATCCAGTCCTTTATTTTTTTGTATTTTAAAACTTTATTGTCAAATTTGTCTATACGACGTATTCATTATATGATACGGCGTATTTAACAATCTAACCCGTACCTCAGATACTTTTTACAGGTCTCAATACGGCATATTCTGGTTTTAAGATATGGCGTATCGACTGCCTGTATAGTTTGTGTTTTTGTTTTTTGTTTTCTAACCATCGTGTATCGAGATAGAATTGCATTAGTTTTTCCTATATCTTATATAGGACCTACTGAAAGAAGAAAACGACTTTGGTGGAGTATTTATATTCTGAAATACTATGTGTTGTAGTCATGCTAGCATCCAGACCCGCATTCACAACACACAATATAGCTCGTAAACGCAACATGAAGGATCATACCGAGCAAATCCCCGGGGAGTTTCTCGTTCTAATTCTTTTTATTTCTCGTTCTTAATGTTATATTTATACAACGAGGGCGTTGTATACTTCAAGTGGGGAGAGGAGAATTAGAACGCTTACTTGTCCTATTTTTCATAATAAAATGCTTAAATTATGCCTAAATTTAAAAAAATTCAAGCATACCTTATCGATTTCCAAATGTTTACCCAAATTCCACAAAATTATGAGTGTGCCGGTGATGTTGTAGACTTTAGAACTTGGCTTGGTATATCTATTCGAGACCACAATAATAAGTATTATTTTAAATAGATGGAGTAACTTGTCTAAACTGGTAAATTTCTAGGAATACACCCAAAAAGTCTATATGTTGTGATATTAACTAACCACACTGGTTAGTTCACCCCCGTATAAACCCTTTGTTTACTCTCATTTTTAGAGTAAGATTCCCCTAGAAAAACCTGTTGAGCTATTCCTGTCTTTTTCACACCAAATGTTTGTTGCGTTACACCTTTACACCTTAGCCTACCCTATTAGATTAAGTCCTTAATCGGTTTCTAGTTGCTTTTGTGTAAAGTATTGTATTTTCTGTATTGCACTGGAAATTTTCTATCTCTGGTATGGTCGGTAAAATTGCATAATGCAATTGGGCACGTGTTGATTTTTAATCTATGGTTAGGTCGGGAAATTGCTCAATGCAATGGGAATGTAAAATTAGTAGTTTTTTAGTATGTTTTACTACTTTTACAAATTATTTTTTACATCTGAAGCATGGAGGATTATGGATAAAATATCTAGATTTATTGAGATCCCGAAGATGGTGAATTTATACCGAAATTCGTAGTATGTTTATGTGTTAAAAAATCAAAAAAATTAGAAAATTGCAACAAAAAAGAGGATGAAGTTTTGAGAAGTAGATAGTCGGTTCTTATAAGCTTAAACCGATGTCATTATTTGAAGGATCGATTATTCGTTGCTACGTGTTATAAATCAACGATGTAAAGTTTTGTATAAAGTGGTAGATATCTGATAACGCTGAAATTGAGTATGTATTTAGGAGCGTTATCATGGTTTTTGTACATGTTATTTGGCTATTTATATATGTTTTTGTTAATTAATTGTACCAAAGTGTGTTTCCATGTCTATTTGTAGCCAAGTACAAGAAAAGCAAGAAAAAGAAGTAAAACGAAGGTTTATGCAAGTACGAAGAATCCCTCATAAAGATCAAGTTCGGGAAGCTTTTCAAGAGCAAAAGAACCAATCACTCAAGCTTCCAAGGCCCAAGATAAAGTTTAAATGAAGTTATGTTCAAGAATAAAGACTCACGGTCGAATTCCACGCAACCGGAAAGCTTAAACGAAGAGAAAATAAAAAGTGTGTGCTGAAATTTATGGCCAGCCGCAAGGCTGGAAATCCAGCCGCACGGCTCGTCTCCGCTGACCTCTCCAAGTTAACTTTTAATGCATGTTGTGATCCCTAATCACTTGGGAATGATCAAGAAGGCTCTAGAATCATTATCCATGCATTTTTATGACACTTTGTGCCCAAGAAACTTGCTTGGTGGCCAAGGGTATTTCAAGTATAAATAGGAGTACCCATACTATTGTTTTTCATCATCAAATCATCATTCTCTCTTCTAAACATCATCCCAACTTCTCCTCTAACTTTGAGGACGAATTTCCACCATTATATCTCTCCCAAAAGACCTCAAAACCTCTGCCATTTCCAGAAGTAGTGCTCAAGAACATCAAAGAAGGTGTTGGGAACCATTTTCCGGTTGGTATGAAGCGTATCGTCGATTGGAGGCTTAAGGGTTGTTCTAAATCCTTCCATTACCTATTGTAATCATACTTGGGTAATTTACTTTTATATTTTTAGAATGTTTATGATTGAGATGATTGTTGAACCTTTGTGTTTGGTTGAATTAATTATGGAGTAATTTTCTTTTACTTGTTTGGAATGATGTAAACATGGAAATGGAGTGTTTGGTATTTTGCAATATTGATTTATGGTTTTTCTTATGAGTTTGGTTGGATTGATATGTGTCTAATTAGTTTGTTGGTAAATTATAATCGGATCTATAGGTCGAAAGGATTTTTTGTTATGATTTGTTCCAAATATTAGCGCGAGTATATGTTTGGTATATCATGATTGACAACCATGAATAAACAAGTTAAATTGACTCATAAAGATTTAATCAAGAGTATAGGTCGAAAGGACTCTTATGAACAAATTGGTAAAATCATCTTTCTAACAAATGGCTTGTAATGAATCGGTTTATAATAACGATCATAGGTCGAAAGGCTTCATTAATCTAAACCATGTTATATGCAATTTCATGATACTACCCGTTGACTTGGAATTGTATGCTTTTGATTTGTTTGCTATTGCTTAAGTATCTACCTGATATTCCAACACTCCATTGATATGAATACTAGTTCCAAACAAGTGTTTTAATCATTGATTGCCAGTTTGCTTATTTGATTCTTGTTATATGTTTTATGGTATTGTGGAACGTGACAACCATTATACCACCATCTTATTGCTTATTGATACATAGATTCTTCACAACCAAAAACACCCAAATCCTAGTGAACGGCCTCGGCTTACCACACCAAGCTAGCTACATACGAAAGGGTCATACTGGTTTGTGTGTTCTTTGCTTATTTGGTAATTCGTGTTATAAATTTAAAACTAGTAGTCGCGAGACACATTAAGTTTTTGGCGTCGCTGTCAAGGATTTGTTTGTGTTTTTATGTGTTTTGAATCTTTGTATTTAGTTTTATATCATTCGTGCCTAATTTGGCTTGCAAAAAAATCACCCAAACCTCATCAGACAGAGCCAGCCGCCCAGCTTGGCCCGCAGTCGGCCGGCTCCTCTCTCGTCGACCCAAAACCGATACCAGCCGCCCGGCTGGATAGCCCATCCGGCCGGCTCGACTCTTCTGATCAAAACAAATTATTATGTGCCTTTTACCTCATATTCTAGTTCAAGCCTTTTTTAATCTTGTTCCTAGTTGTCTTTTAACTTGATTAAACCCTTGTTTTTCGAGAAAGAACCAACTAAGCGCCTTTTCTTTTGATCCCGAATTAGTCATGCCAGAAAGACCCGAACCAAACACCACCCAACCGCCCCGTTGTAACCCCTTGTGCCAATTTCGTATTTCTATCCGCTCCAGTTTGATCTCAGACCCTGTGGTTAGAACCCTAAGTCATTCAAGCCGCCCGGTTTAATTGAATAGGTACAATATTTCATTTGTGGTGTCGTTCGAGTTTTTCTTTTTAATTGTTTCTTATTTTGTTAGAATATAGGTTTTATAAAATCGTTTTTAGTAAAAAAAAAAAGAGTTAGTTAGTTAGTCGAAAAAAAGAGTTTTAATTAAATCGTCTTCATTTACTTGTTTGTTCAAAACTTGTCAAAAAAAGTCTATTAGAAAAAGAAAAAAAATTTAGTTTAAGTCGTAACTAGTTTATTTTCCTAAACTTTCTCGTATAATATATAAATAAAAATAATACTAGTAGTATTTTTCATTTAGTAGTCAAGTTTATTTATTTTTTTACGTCATTTAAAAAAATAATTTTGTTCTCATTTGTTTTCATTTAGTTTATCTCTTTATTTTTCTATGACTTTTTACAAATCGCTCTGGGTTTGTATAAACCCACATTCTTGGGGTAAACATCTCGCTAGTCCGTTCCACGAACTTAAACGTAAAATCAAAAAGAGGACTAAGTCCGAAAAGACACCAAACGTACCCCTCAAAATCGAATCACTTGAACCTCATGTCAAACAACCGTTCACCGAGGAAGTTTTCGCTGTAAAATCAAAAATCAAAATATTGATAGAGAAATTCGAGACTCAACCCGATTCCCCATCCATAACCGTCATTGATCCTGATGACCAACCGATGTGGTCAAGCACTAGGACCGTTGCTCCGACACTTAGTTCCGCTATAATCCAACTCCTTATTTCTGATAACTTCTGTTGGAAACACGAAAAGTGTCGGTCACTTCCAAAGTTGTAACAAGTCTTAGCTCATAGTTAGTATAAGGATTAGATTAGTAATCTAGTCCGGCCCAAGGCCCATGGGTGGCCCAACTCCAGCCCATGGCCGGCCAAATGTAGTATAAATACACCCTCTCCTAGTCTTGGAGGGGGTTGGTTGTTCCATTTGTTTTCCATTCATTTCATTAATACATCATCCATATTCCATCCAAGTTTCTCTAACAATCCAACCCACATCTCACTTATTGTTCTTGGTTGATCTTAAGATTACTAGTATTCTTCAATTGGTACCCACTCTTCATGAAATGACTCCTGTATCACTCAGTTCAGGACTCGTGCCAAACCCTTCTCCTTCAACACCATTTGTACCACCATCGAGATCTGACTGGGATTTGTTGTTTCAACCAATGTTTGATGAGTCACTTAATGTTGATTTCCATGCACCAGAAGTCATTGCTCCTATTCCTGAAGCAGTTGCACCTGAACATGCGGTATCAACTGGTTCACCTTCCTCAACTACAGTTGATCAAGATGCACCATCACCAAGTACCTCTCATACAACACAAGGAACTCAAACTCCAATTATTTCTCATGATGTTGAAGAAGATAATCATGATATTGAAGTTGCACATATGGGTAATGATCCGTACTTCGGTATTCCAATTCCAGAAGTTCCTTCTGATCAATCTTCATCAGACGTTATTCATACAATTGTGCATCCCGATCACCAAGTTTCTGAACACACTAGCAAATGGACGAAGGATCACCCACTTGAGAATATAATCGGTGCTCTTGACAGACCAGTTTCCACACGACTCCAACTTCATGAACAAGCCCTATTCTGTTACTATGATGCCTTCCTAACATCAGTTGAACCTATATAATGAAAACCACCCCCCCCCCCCCCCCCCCCCAATAATAATATTATATATATATTATATATATATATAAATATTAATAATCCCAAATACCCCCCCCAATTTTCCTTTTTCCCTAAACCTCTATGGAGGAGTTGATGAGGTGTGGGATGGCTAGGCAAATGGAGCTTAGGAGCGTTATAAGCGACCGGGTGGTTGAATAGAGCAAAAAATATATCAAGGATTAAAGAACCGCAACAATTATGAGATCTTAGAAGTGGCAATTTTGAGTTTCTAGACAAGAAAATCTTGCGTTCTGAATCCCTTCCTCATACCACAAATGCTAAACCGAGACATAAATTTATCTACAAAACACCCTCAATCCGAAACGAGAATGACAAGGGTGATGTTAAATTTATCGAGAAGGATGAGACTCAACCTATTCCAATCATGCCAAACCCGAACCCAATCATGTTTAACTCACCAACCATGTCGCCATTTCTTAAGGATTGCACCGTGCATATCCCGTACACTCAAGGTTTAACGAAAGAGAATGTGTTTGAACACGATGAAATGTCAAATCATGTTGGTGACGAGGAGTTAAACTTAATTGATGGTGTTGGAATTGGAAAGATGAAAAAGGAAATAAAGAAGGAAATTGAGAGGAATGACATAGGATTGACAAAGGAACCTAACAAAGAATGGAAGTGGAATGAAAAAACAGTTCCTCACAACGAAAACGTTTATCATTATCAATGGCACCCGAATGAAATTTCCCACTTGAAACGTATCATCAAAGAATCCTAAATCCAGGGGAAGAGTCTAGCTAATGACTCAGAAATAAATTAAGCGCTTCTCGGGAGGCAACCCGAGTCTCTTTTTAAATGTTTGTTTGTTTATTTTCTATTTTGAATAAATAT
>BQNB010022895.1:0-62442 GCA_026074375.1 Tanacetum coccineum | reverse complement strand
AAGTACAAATGTTTTGTACTTTTGATGTCTTTTGTTTTCCTGTTTACAGTGCAATACAGTTTTTTATCAGTTTCTGTTCCGTATTTTTTAACAGTTTAACACTTTTGACTTGTTAAACTTTATTATTTTCATTCGCATTTCACAGTTTTATAACATAAACAAAATTTAAAAAATAAGATAAAAAAAATAAAAAACCGAAAAAACAGGAGGGTACCAATGGCTTTTTAGGAGGGTACAAATAACCAACCCCATTTAGAAAATAGGAAGAGACTTTAGAAGTCAATGATGGGACTGGGGTCATCATCCTCACATTTTCTAACCTTTCAAGAATGTTATTGCTATTAACTTAAAACGTCATTTTCCTTTAACCTGTTTATCTAGCTAGTGGGTCTCACAAGTAACGAGACCTTGGGTCAACACAACACATTTCGTTTACCGGT
The DNA here is from genome assembly GCA_026074375.1 of Tanacetum coccineum. Classification (NCBI taxonomy): domain Eukaryota; kingdom Viridiplantae; phylum Streptophyta; class Magnoliopsida; order Asterales; family Asteraceae; genus Tanacetum; species Tanacetum coccineum. The sequence goes on along the minus strand of BQNB010022895.1, from coordinate 62,002 downwards.
TGCTTAGAACTGGGGACTAAAAAAACTTAACAGTTATGGTCTATAAATTTAGATTACCACTTTCACTATTTAATCATGCAACACTAGAATGCAAAATTGAGGATGAAAAAATATAATGTTCCTAGTCCGTTCCTGTTGATGCTAATCGTACTAGCTCGCTTAACTACAAGCAGCAAAGCTGATGAGTCAGACATCAGTTGCCTACGATCCATCAAAGAGCACCTGGAAGACCCTTTGCAGATGCTTTCAACCTGGAAGTTTGATTACATATCTGAAGGTTCTGTATGTGGCTTTACTGGCGTTAAATGCTGGAACGGTCAGCAAAACAGGGTTCTCAGTATTCAGCTAGCAAATATGAGGCTCAGAGGATCGTTTCTAATGGGCATAAGAAACTACACCAACATGCAAGAGTTAGACCTTTGAGGCAACTACCTCTCGGGATCCATCCCTTCTAATCTAGCGGACGATTTACCATACATCGTGTCTCTGGATTTCTCAAACAATATTTTATCAGGTTCAATATTTAATGTTTTCTTTTATTAGTCTTTATTTAAGTTTAATTGTATGTCAGTTTCATGGTTGTAGTATCCTTTGTTTAGCTATAAATTGATAGGAAATCATGAGTAAGAATGTAATCTGTTTTCCCTTCTAATATACACACATTTGAACTTCCACCGCCATAATGTTCACGCCGTGTTGTTTCTCCACCGATCAATGCTAATCAAGAAAACAAGGTAACCACCACCTTTACCTTTTTCTAATACACGCATCATGAACCGAACTCAAAGCCACCTGCTTTGATTTTCTTCCGCTCGTCTTTACTGCGCCTTTGGTTAATCACACAAACATGTCGATAAGGATGGGACCTGTGATCATAACATCATAGCCCCTAATATCTTCACTCAAGCTGGTTCTAATATCACTTTTCCACCGATTAAGAAAACAAAGCCACCCGCTTCTACCGTTTTCTTTCACCCGCCAAACGAACTGAATCAAAACCGCCTACTTTGATGTCATACTGTCCGTTTATCACGCATCTCTAGTTAGTGTCTCTTGATGAACAAACACGAAGCTATAATCCTTTTCCGATCATACATGTTCCACGAGACCTATTCCACCAACCAAAAAGGCAAGCTACACACTCTACGGTCTTCTTGCTCCTGCAGAACGAACCAAATCCAAAGCCACCCGCTTTGACAGATCCTTTCCGTTCGTTTCACCCACTCCCGCCGGCCAGTCTCTTTAATATGGAATAACTTATCAATGGTAGCTTACACACCCCTTCCAAGATAAAACTCGGTTCCTGATGCGTTTACCCTGCAGCGAAAGGCTACACCTTTTCTTGAAAACGACTCTCAAACCCGCCTTTAATCGAACGCGGCTCTGATACCAAGTGTAGTAATCAGTCCCTTTACCCCAAGAACACAACCCCGAAAAACACCAAACATTAAGGCATAACAAAACCGTTATTATTAATGAACAATTAAACCAAATAAATGCCCTTTATTTGCCGGTTTCAATCCCATTAAAGACTTTCATCAATTACTAGGACGGACCCACATACTCCACGACCATACATGTGACCTAACTTGACCCATCAAAATTACCCGAGTGGCTTCGGATGTGGCCGAGAAGAGGTCGTGGATCCGGGAAAAGTCGAGATGGTAATGAACGTGTCCAACGGGATGCCATGTTACATGTTTTCGGTGAAAAAAATAAATAAAAGGAGTTGAGCTAGTGACTTTGGACGTGGCCAATGAGGAGGTCGTGGGTCCGGGAGGAGTCGATATGGTAATGAACGAGATAGAGGACCGTGGAAGAAGCTCGGGTCAAGATCATCTAGATTACGGGGGTGAATGTTGGGTAATCTTGATTGGTCAAGTCGGGTCACATGTATGGTCGTGGAGTAAGTGGATCGGTCCTAGTAATTGATGAAAGTCTTCAATGGGATTGAAACCGACAAATAAAAGGCTTTTATTTGGTTTAATTGCTCATTAATAATAACGGTTTTGTTATGCCTTAATGTTTGGTGTTTTCGGGGTTGTATTCTTAGGGTAAAGGGACTGATTACTACATATATAAGGCTTAGAGGACCGTTTCCAATGGGCATAAGAAACTGCACTAGCATGCAAGAGTTAGACCTTTGAGGAAACTACCTCTCAGGATCCATCCCTTCTAATCTAGCAGATGATTTATCATGCATCGTGTCTCTAGATTTCTCAAACAATATTTTATCAGGTTCAATCCCATCTAGCATTGCCAGTTTGCGCTTCATTAATGTTCTAAGGCTTAATAACAACTACCTAACATGAAAAATCTCACAAGAGTTATCAAAGCTGACACGTCTGCGGAAATTCAGTGTTGCTAACAATAGATTGTCAGGGCCTTTACCAATATTGTCTGATGCTACTTTTCCTGCAGAAAGCTATGTAAACAACCTAGGTCTTTGTGGAGATCTTGATATGTGCATGACAAGACCAAGTCAAAAGAATAGGAAACTACCATTATCTGAAGGAGACCAAAGACATATTATCGAGTCCGAGTTCCATGGATACGTGAAGACTGGTTAGTGTTTGCATGCATGTAGAAGTAGTCAACAATCTGTTTTATTAATTTTGCATTTGTAGTCATCATGTGTTAGTTATTATAGGGTAGTAACAGGTACACGTTTCCTTTCATGTTATGTAGTTCCTATTTCTTAGGCTAGTGGTAAGTTAGTAGTTATATCTTCCTTCTATAAACTGTAATCGTATGCATGACTGTATGGGATTTGAAGAATGAATGAAATGAATCAAAGTCTCTAGTTTATCTCTTAGTGTTCTTGGAGTCTTGCCCGCTCAAACGGCCTTATCCTTCCGCTTCTTAATCTAGTTCTTGAGAGACTTACCATCTCAAATTGGTATCTAACAATGGTGCTTTCATTGGTTTCTCAAGTGCCTCCAACATCTACACCACCAACCATCAAAGAATCTTTGGCTAAATTAGCTGATAACATAGACAAGCTCGAACTCATTGTGAAACGTCTCACCGCCTCTACCGCCAGCCTTGTTTCAATCACTTCCCAAACCACCTTCACTAAAAATGAGTCAAACGATCACAACTCCCACAACAAAACCGACATCCCCGAGACCACAACCGATCATGTCGTCACCGACACATCCTGTCTCGTTACCAAAATCAATAAGCCCAACAACACCATCGTTAAGTCACTTACCTACTCCACTGTAGAAAATGTGGTTTTCACACAAATTTTATTCTCCCCGAGTCCGGTTTGCCTGCCAACCCGAGTCACAAAACATAGAAATTATATAGCCATCTTCCCACAACCACCATTTATGAGATTTATGATGTTGCTACTTTCACAGATGATAATTTAGTCATATTTCGTTTCACCGAGACACTTCATCATGGTCATCAATGTCTGCCAACCAAGTTTGTTTTTGTTCAAACCCAACCAAAACCACCTTAGGAACGATGAGACCCGAGGTAAGACCAAGTCAAAAGAATAGGAAACTACCATTATCTGAAGGAGACCAAAGACATATTATCGAGTCTGAGTTCCGTAGATACGTGAAGACTGGTTAATGTTTGCATGCATGTAGAAGTAGTCAACAATCTATTTTATTATTATTGCATTTGTAGTCATCATGTGTTAGTTACTATAACCTAGTAACAGGTACACGTTTCCTTTCATGTTATGTAGTTCCTATTTCTTAGGTTAGTGGTAAGTTATATATCTTTCTTCTATAAATTGTAATCGTATGCATCACTGTATGGGATATGAAGAATGAATGAAATGAATCAAAGTCTCTAGTTTCTCTCTTAACGTTCTTGGAGTCTTGCCCGCTTAAAGGGCCTTATCCTTCTGCTTCTTAATCTAGTTCTTGGGAGACTTACCATCTCAAATTGGTATCTAACAAGATCCCATAAACCCCTGCATCGATGAAGACCTTGTTGGTCTTTTTCTTTCAGGGTTTGAAGTCGGATGTTCTCTTTTTACAATCTTAACTATGTTCCTAATGTGATTATGTTCACCTAGACTGATAAAGAAAATAAAGAGAAAGAAACATTGTATGATACCAAGAACTCCACAGATCTTAGTTGCAAATGAAGCTGGCATTAAAAAGAGAAAGGTAAATTCTTCTATCCCTCTTTCTATTACATGTAATGACGTGTTTAACGCGAAGGTAACTTCCATGGAAAAGTTTATCCGTCGACTGAGTTTGGCAGAACTTAAGATGGCCACCAATAATTTTGACAATAAAAAACGCAATTGGATACGGAAATATGGGAATAATGTACAAAGCTATGTTTCCAAACAACTTGCTACTTGCAATCAAGAGGCTCCGTAGGTTTGATGGTTTTGTGAAAGATTTCTTACTAGAAATAGAAATTCTATGAGGATTAAGGCACATAAATTTAGTACCCCGGCTAGGTTTTTGTTATGAAAGGAATATAAAATTCATATCTATTTAACCAGATCTCCCCATCACATACAACCCTTCACCACCATCACCCTTTGCTTCCATCATCTGTTGAAGTTCCCTAGAATTAAGTGCCGCGAACACGTCTTCTAGCTTCAAAGTATCCCGACCATATAGCAAAGTCTCTAGGAAATTATCGTAAGACAATGGTAAAGATGTGAGTAATAATATGTCTGATCCTTATCCGATATAGTAGTATCTATAGCCGCTAAGTCACCTACCAGCTTGTGAAAGTCATCAATATGTTCAGACTGACTCTTACCCGGATGCATATGAAGAGTATATAACTTCTTCAAGTACAAACGATTAGCTTAAGACTTTGTCATGTATAAAGTCTCTAACTTTTTCCAAATCCTCGCTGTAGTCGTCTCCTTGGTGATCTCCCGTAGGACCCGATCACTTAAACACAATATCAATGCGCTGTAAGCTTTTTCTGAATGACATTATCGTATGCCGCTATTGTGGTTGCAGGTAATTCCTCCAATGCTGCAGCTAATCCTTGCTGTTCCAGCAAAGCCTTCATCCTTACCTGCCATAGCGCGAAGTCATTCTTCCCATTGAATTTTTTGATGTCAAACTTGGTCCCCGTCATTCTTTCCAAACCCTTTGTTTATTCTGATAACCTTGTGATATAAACCTCACAACACCGAATTAAACAAAGTATCTGATAACACCCAAATTATACATGTTTTCTATGGCGTTATTTATATATATATGATCATTTCTCGTGAACTTTCGATACTTAATTAAGCTTAAATTGCTTATAGGTTCACTAGAAAACTCTAAAGACCCAAGCTCAAGAATCTATACACTTTGGGAAGCGAATACATGAAAAGAAATATTTCTAGCCAAAATTCAAGAAGTCCGCCGCACTTGTTTCTATTGTGCGCCGCACTTTCCTCTGAAGTTCAAACACCGCCGCACTTACAATATTGTGCGCCACACATTTTCCCAAAGATTAAAGAATAAAAGTCCATTAAATGCACCTGCATTAACTCCTCAAACCGCCACACTTATTTGTAAGTGCGTCGTACTTCCAATAAAAGTCATTAAATGTTATCGCATTAACTCACCAAGTCCGCCGCACTTATTTGTTAGTGCGCCGCACTTTGCATCAAATTTTGCCTATAAATTGAGACGAAATTTCTCAACCAAATCATTCCTCTCACAACCATTTCCCACTACCTATCTCATTCTACACACACATACCTCTCCCCTTTCACCAAAGCACCAACCTATTTGCTCGAACATAATCTCCTAAGATATCTATTGTTTATTCCTTACTACAATCTTATATGAAGCTTTAAATGTAGAACTTTATTTGCTTGAACATAATTTAGCAAGTCAAAATTATGTGGGTCATATCTTTAAACTGTCCAGCCCTTTATGAACTTTATTGCTTTTGATTTAGAACATATTCCCATAATTTCTTTGGAGTGGGTCCCACAAGCAACTTCACACTTTTGGTCTATAACATAATGTCATCATGCAACACTAGATCCACAATGGATAGTAATAATTTTTCTAGTTTAAGATAATTAGTTTAGTAGTACGTTTTTATTAATCAGCATTTGTAGCACACAAATTAGTTTATCGGATCTTCAGACTTTAAAGTTATAACTTCGTGTAAAGAGTTCATAAGTTCTTGTTGCTTGATTTTTTTCAAAAAAAGTCTGATATGGAGATTTTATAAGCCAAATTAATACGATCTACTGTGATATTTTTTTGGTTCTAAAGTTCACAAAATATGGAGGTTTCATGAAAATACCATAAACAAACGAAAAATATGATTACACAAATGCAAAAACTCCAAGGATTTATCTCGTCACCAACCCAAGTTTGATCTCGTCAAAAGATATTTTTGCTTCTGTAAAAAACAGTCTATATTTAAAACAAAGTTGTCAAAGGAACAGTTAAAAATCTATCTATTAATCATCTTTTGAGACGCGTCTGCTGTTTTTTGTACTATCTATTCAACTCTACGGTTTTTAACGTGCAAATGTGGAAGTAATGTATGGAAAATAGGAGGAGATTTTAGAAGTCAATGTTGAGGTTGGGGTCATCATTTGAGGTTTTGAACGTTATTGCTGTTGACTTAAAAGTCGTTTTCCTTTAACCTGTTTTTCCAGGGAGTGAGTCCCACAATTGAGGAGTACGGGTCAACACAACACGGTTCATATACATTTATATATAAAAACTGTATGCGCTATGTCATCATGCACCATTATATTCACAATGAAAAGTAACGGTACTTCGAGTATGCACTTAGGCGTGCTAGTAGTTCTTGTTTGCTTTGTTTCAAGCAATGCCATTCAGTCAGATATTGATTGCCTAAAATCCATTAAATACACCCTGCAAGACCCTGAGAATCTTTTATCTTCCTGGGATTTTAACAATAATACTGAAGGTTTCATATGTAGATTTACTGGTGTGGAGTGTTGGCACCCTGATGAGAGCAAGGTTCTGAATATTCACCTGTCAGACATGGGTCTTAGAGGACCATTTCCAATGGGCTTAAAAAACTGTACCAGCTTGACGGGATTAGATCTTTCTAGCAACCACCTCACTGGACCCCTTCCTTCTAATCTTTCGGACGTTTTACCATTCATCACGTCTCTGGATCTCTCGTCAAACAACTTCATAGGTTCACTTCCACCTAGCATTGGCAATTGCAGCACCGTTAATGTTCTAAGGCTAAATAACAAACTCCTTACAGGCAAAATCCCTCCAGAATTGGGTAGACTTGACAGCCTCAGAGAATTTAGTGTTGCTAACAATAGATTAATAGGACAGGTACCTTTCTTCGGCAATTTTACTGCCTCTCCATCAAGCTATGCAGGCAACCTAGGACTTTGTGGAGGTCCTTTGGGTTTCTGCAAGAAAGAGGGTCATGAAGATCTCTTTTTTTCAGAGTTTGAGGTTGGTTTCTTTGCTTCTACTGTGTTAACTATGTTGCTTATGTTCTACTGTTTGCCTATACTATCTATGAGCAACATGACGTTATATCGCCTGGTCAAGAAATGAGGAAGGAGGAATACCTAATTCCAGGAACCCCCCTAATTTTATTTGCATAGAATTTTAGCAGTGAAGCGAGCAAGGTAAAATCCTCTCCCTTTACTCTCTCTAACTCCCATTGTGTAATACTTTCCTTGCGTAAATGAAAATTATTGTTTATTTAAAAGGCACAAAATAAGGAATTTGCATTGCTTAAAATTAAATTTTAACATTTTAACCAAATGATGTATAATGTATTTAAGATAGAATGTGTGTGTGTCCATGTAAGTACGAAGATTATTACTAACAAGCAAGAAATTCGCGCGTTGCCGCGGGGCATAATTTTTATTGCGAATCAATTTCGAATAAATATTGAGTGAGAATGTGTTCGTTAAAAAAAAGCGCGTTGACGGTGATAGGGGCAGACTACTGTATGCAACACTCTGTATTTCTATTCACCTGAACATTTTTTTAACAATCATAAAATTTGAATTGCGAGGATATCTATTTATTTGAATGAAATTAGTCAGACTATGTGTTATATATGAATAAATCAAGTTATCTATATAAACAAAATCGCGTACAATAGTTCTAAAAGATTGAGGGTACGACTATGTAATTTTTTTCTATTTAATAATGAACTTTCAACATTTTTTATAAACCGTGCCGTATGTTAAAAGCATTCAATATTAGGCTCATTTTGTTCGCAATTCGAACATCTTTCCGAAGGTATTTTTTATCTGAATAAATCGGTAGATATGCGTTATATATTTTGACAATAAATTTTTGAGGGTCTATTTTGTTGTATTTTTTTTTCTATTTTGGACCGGCTGAAATGTTTTTTTTTTACTTTGGGCCGGTGTTGTGCTAAACTTTATACTACCTTTGTAGGGTTTTTGGGCCAAGGCTAGTAGCCCAATGTGATAAAATTAGTCCACTGTCAAAACGACAGTAGATTTGTCGACAAATGTGTATATATAATATGTAACGATTTCACACAGATAAGTACCATGGAAAAGTTTATATGTCGAATGAGTTTGGAGGAACTTAATATGGCCACCAGTAGTTTCGACAATAAAAAAGTAATCGGCCATGGAAACATGGGGATCATGTACAAGGCTATGTTTCCAAGCGGTTTGCAGCTTGCAGTCAAGAGGGCTCCATAAAGTTCGAGAGTTTAAAGAATACATATTAAGAAATAGAACATTTAGGAAGACTAAAGGCATATAAATTTAGTCACCAATGCTATGGATTTTGCTCATGAACAAGGAGAAAAGCCACAAATTTCTAGTATTCCACGACATACGTGTAACGGAACCCTCCATCAATGGCTACATTTTAGGCCACGAGTGGAGGGTAAGAAGATGGGCTGGCCTTTAAGATTTAAGATAGCAATAGGAAGATTTAAGATTAATTTGATTGGTGACAAGTCATTTTGTGGAACTTTGTTTGTAAAATTTTTATGGATGTAGTAAACACACTTGCACGTGGCCCGTCCAAATTTCTAGTATACAGATACACGTGTAACCGAACCCTCCAAAGTTTGTAGTGGAGGGTAAGAAGATGGACTTACCTGGCTGCATCACAACAATGTCCTTCGAGTGGCCCATCTCAAAATTAGCTCAAGATGTATCTTTCTAGATGATAAATTTGAGCCCAAGATATCAAACTTTGGTAACTCAAATATCTTGATGAACACAAGCGGTGTCCCTTCAAGTGGTAGCACTTTTGTGGTTCCAGATGCTAGTCCTAGTCCTTACAAAGAGGATGTTTATAAATTTGGGATTTTGTTGCATGAGTTGGTTACAGGTAGAGAAGACCAACTCCCCGACCGATCATGTATGTAGTAGGGAATTAGTTATGATTGATGAAAGCTTAATGGGACAAGGATTCGATGACGAAATACGTGAGACACTAAAAGTGGCAGAAAAGTGCATTCGAGCGCAAACAGATGGGGATATATACATGCTTCAAGTGTATCAAGAAATGCATGCCATTCGGATATCAAGCAACAAAATTATTTCAGTTGATTTATGTATATAATCAGTATGTACTTTCTAGTGTTACGTATATATTGATAATGATTCTTATTGTATGATACTTTATGCTAATACACCATGCTTTTTGTTATGATCATATTTATGACGTTAATTGTTTTGGATAATATATGCCACCCAAATATTCATCTATCTATCTATATATGGTTTTTCTAACTTGTATCATGGTCACATAAGTTTAGAGCATTAAATAAACACATTATTTAAAAACTTTATTTCTATATAAACTAATGATAAATTTGGTAAATATCGTTAATTTGATATCAACTTACATGTAAATATGATAATTTTACTTTGTTTAATGACTTAAAGCTTGTGTCACCATGTCACAAGTTAGAAAATCACATGAAATGTGATCGCACCAATACTATCTATTTATCTAAATGGATTAGCTTAGTTACATCTTGAACTGTTCAACCGATCAAAATTGAAAGTATTGACTAAGAATAAAGTGGATCAAACAAATTAAAATTTGTCTAAGATGCATACAACATTTTGAGTCATTTTAGTAGCATATATGGGCTAAAAGGAAAAAAATTAGGGAACTAGAAGTGTTCAGTGTTTTAAACCATGTTTTAGTTAACCCAATCACATAAGCATAATCGGCCAGAGTCCATATCAAAATCGGCCGAATTTATATAATTTGATCCATTTGTGATATATACAATTTAGAGGAGAGTAGCAAGTCCTTTATCCACCTCTGAAAATATTTTATATAAAAGATTTAACGATACCTTTTCACTTTTGGTACAAGAATACCCACGCAAAGCGACGGTATATAGCGGCAAATAAATATACGTGCGAAATCATGATTCTAGTTGGACACTTGATGCAAAACGTGTGTTTTTTAAAATTAATGTTGGTAGATGAACCAATTAAACCATGAAGAAACTTGACACGCACAAGTTGTTATACTTGACAGAAAAATAAACATACACACGACACACGATCTGCTCCCGAACTATTCGTATATATTGAGAACAACGGAAAAGAATGAAGGTACAAAGACCCCCCCTACCTCTTTGTTGTAGAGATGAGGGGGGAAGAAACCAACCCTAAAACCCTAGCTGCTGCTACAAGGAAGAAAACAACCAGTCGAATTCTACTTTTTAATGCCCAGGAGAGAGTTACACATGTATCCATGTATATATACTGTATGGTAACCGACTATTGAATCCTATTTGGGCTAAACTTGGGCTAAAGTTTCACTAAACACCCTATACTATTAACTAATATGAATACTAACATATAACAATTTCCACCTTAGTATCATATTAGCCTTCTTTGATACTCAACAACTTCAACCAATGTTGGAACCTCAGACTAGGGATAGCCTTTGACAAGGTACCTGCAGCAATACCCGCTACTATCTTTAACTCGAATCCTGACTCTATTGCGAGTCCCTTTAGCCAAATAGCCTCCTTTGCAGCCTCCGTAAGTGTTATGAATGCCGCTTCAGTTGTTGACAAAGCCTTTATGTGTTGTACATAATCTTTCTAGCTTCCTGCACATCCTTGTATCATAAACCCGTATGTTGTGATTGATCTACCCATGGCATAGTCAGAATCCACAAAACCTATTCGTTTTTCTGTAATCCACGATCAAACCCATCCAACATACCCACATCTGCTAATGCTATGTCAGGTCTTGTGCAGACCATTTGATACTTCTGGCTTCTAAGCGCATATATACATGACCACTTACCATTCTTTTCTACATCACAGTCCCTTGATAGACTACCCTTTAACGAAGGTATGGAGTGTCCCTCCAACAAAGTCTGTACTAACTTCCCATTGTAAAACCTAGACTGTGACACCCTCAGAGTATTACCATTCTGATCTCTGACGATCTCCATACCAAGTATATTTCCCTTTGCTTTATCCAGCAAACCCTTGGTAGCCCAGATCTCAGCCTTGCATCCGCAAGAAAAACCAATATCATCTATATAGAGAAATAGATGTATGAACATATCTGGTGTATACTCCTAGTAATAGCCATCAATGTCGTCACTGCATTTCTCGCAACCGTTGCTGAGCACATACACATCTGACTGAGCATCCATATCATCTTTCAATCCAGCCTTCCACTTGGAAATCACCTCACAAGCAATAGTATTATTGAAAGTCAATGACTCATGTGCATATATCTTCTCCACTACAACAACTGCAAAAGCAACATCATTACTATCTTCTCTATAACTAAATAGTTTCCATGCTGAGTGTTCTCCCTATTACGTGCTGGATGATAGTATATCAAATCCTGAGTTTGTACTTCATGTGAACCAACTACATGATCGACATTCCCATGAGGTTCCACCTCAAATGTATGATCCTCCCGTGGTTCCACCTCAAACTCAACTCCTTGCAACACCTTCACTGAACCCGTACCTACACCAGAACCAATGAAAGTTTTCTTGTATTTCCCACTTTCATTGAAACTCATATTCCTGTAAAGCACTACCTTTGAAGTAACGTCATCTAACCTCCAAAGCTTTATTACCCACTATACCTTCGTGGTATCATAGGAATATGTACTTGACCATAACTGGTTTAAGCATTCCTTGCTCAATACTATCAAGCCAACCAAAAAACCCTAACATATCTATAGGCATCTTAAATCCAATCGCTGATGATGGTGACCTTGTTTACTAGATATGTAGACATGGTTGTATCCTCTGCCCAATGAACCTTGGACAGACCAGACTGAATCAGAAAACAACATACCTTAGCCAAGAGTGTCACGTTTGTCTCCTTAACCAACCTATTCTACTGCTATAACCCTGCAACACCCAAATGTTTGGCGACCCTACTCTTCGTACATTGTTGTGTAGACCTTTGATTACATGAATCAAGAATATTACCAGTCTTGATCTTCCACCCAGTCTGATATTCTCATAATTGCTTCCTACCCTTTAATGTTTTCCTTGTCACTACCTAACCGTCAAGGGTATATACACAATTAGCCTTTCTTGTTCCTGATAGTATCACCAGCGAACCCTTTATAACCTTGATCTTGCCCGACTGCATCTTCACGGTAAAACCCTCTTTTTCAAGAGTACCCAGCGATATCAAGTTTCGCCTTAATTTTGGAATATACATGACGCTGTCCAACACGAAACTTGACCCATCCCTCATCTGTACTTGAACGTTACCTGTCCCCCGTATACGGCATTCCCTGCCATCACCAAGCAGTATATTACCATCGTCATACTCTTCAAAACCAACCAAGTAATATATCCTATATGTTATATTGTATGAGCCCCCTGAATCCATGATCCAGTCCAATAGTTATTCAACACTCATAGCCATCATAACATCAACATTGTCATACGCATTAGCTCCAAAACCGGATACCTGGTCTTCATTCTTAAGAAAACCTTGAGATTTCTTGTGATTATACCTGGGACAATCCCTCTTCAAATGCTCCTCGAACTAACATATATAACACTTGAGTCTGCTGCTTTTAACCTGTGACTTTGACCACGTACTATCTTTACCCTACTTCATATCTATTTGACCAGATATCCCCCTCACATACAACCCTTCACCACCATCACCCTTTGCTTCCATCATCTTTTGAAGTTCCCTAGAATTAAGTGTCGCGAGCACGTCTTCTAGCTTCAAAGTATCCCGACCATATAGCAAAGTCTCCACGAAATTATCGTAAGACAATGGTAAAGATGTGAGTAATAATATGTCTGATCCTCATCCGATATAGTAGTATCTATAGCCGCTAAGTCACCTACCAGCTTGTGAAACTCATCAATATGTTCAGACTGACTCTTACCCAGATACATGTGAAGAGTATATAACTTCTTCAAGTACAAACGATTAGCTAAAGACTTTGTCATGTATAAAGTCTCTAACTTTTTCCAAATCCTCGTTGTAGTCGTCTCCTTGGTGATCTCCCATAGGACCCGATCACTTAAACAAAATATCAATGCGCTGTAAGCTTTTTCTGAATGACATTATCGTATGCCGCTATTATGGTTGCAGGTAATTCCTCTAATGCTACAGCTAATCCTTGTTGTTCCAGCAAAGCCTTCATCCTTACCTGCCATAGCGCGAAGTCATTCTTCCCATCGTATTTTGATGTCAAACTTGGTCCCCGTCATTCTTACAAACCCTTTGTTTATTCTGATAACCTTGTGATATGAACCTCACAACACCGAATTAAACAAAGTACCTGATAACGCCCAAATTATACATGTTTTCTATGGCGTTATTTATATATATTTGATCATTTCTTGTAAACTTTCGATACTTAATTAAACTTAAATTGCTTATAGGTTCACTAGAAAACTTTAAAGACCCAAGCTCAAGAATCTATACACTTTGGGAGGCGAATAAAGGAAAAGAAAGATTTCTAGCCAAAATTCAAGAAGTCCGCCGCACATGTTACATTGTGCGCCGCACTTTCCTCTAAAGTTCAAACACCGCCGCACTTACAATATTGTGCGCCGCACATTTTCCCAAAGATTTAAGAATTAAAGTCCATGAAATGCACCTGAATTAACTCCTCAAAACCGCCGTACTTATTTGTAAGTGCGCCGCACTTCCAGTAAAAGTCATTAAATGTTATCGCATTAACTCACCAAGTCCGCCGCACTTATTTGTAAGTGCGCCGCACTTTTCACCAAATTTTGCCTATAAATTGAGACGAAATTTCTCAAACAATTCATTCCTCTCACACCCATTTCCCACTACCTATCTCATTCTACACACACATATCCTTCCCCTTTCACCAAAACACCAAGAAATACCTTTTCCCTTGAAGAAAAAGATCTAACGATCAAGAACGAAGAAGTTTTCTTACCTTGTTATTGAAATAATGGAAATTTATGTAATGAGTACTTTTGTTATGAACTCCTTAGCCATGAGAGGCTAAATCTCTCATGACTACTCGGTGAAGTTACGATAATGAATAAGTGTTTGGTATGATCTTGACCGCTTTAATCCTAAGCTTATGTTGCAACCCTGTTATATCCCATCTTATCTATTTTTGCTTATCAACTTAGATTATATAATCATATCGGTATAGGTCGAAAGACCCGTTATGATCTATGTGGTTTTAAAGATTTGTCTATGGTCTTTAACGTCTGTGCCGAGAAATCCACTTTCGTAAATTGATAAACAAAATAAGCTTTGATATAATAGTAACTGGATTATTTGAGTGACACATTTGGTCTAGTTAACTAAATATAAGTCTTAAGTTAACAAGTTGATTTGTGAAAACGTTTTCTGACGAGAAATCGTCTTTATAAATTAATACCCCATCTTCGAGGTCAAATCATTTCCAACACTTATAAGTTATTTTTCAACTATCCGAGTAGTCATACTTTTTATCATTGGTAAAGTAAAAATTATTTTCAAAATTGTTAAAGTGTATTTTCTTTCTGATTATTTGAACACTACTCTAATCCTTACCTAAAAAGATTATATTGCATACGTGGGTTTTACTTTTACCCGTGCGTTTCCATATAATTATCCGGTATTTTCAGTCTTATAAATTTAAAGCTTTTGAAACACATCAAAAACTAACCTCATCATTTCATAGTCCTTCCTGAATTAAGCATAGTTGATCAGGATACGCGTAATTTAGGAAAAATACCATGAACTGCTCGGGTTATTTGACTTTCGCCATGTTTGAGATTTTACTAAAAACGGACTTCACTTTTTGGTTATAGTTGCGCTTTTTATTTTCATAAAAACCGGCATTCTCTATAACCTTGGCTCTTGATACCAATCTGTCACACCTCGTCAGTGGCGGAAACACGGGATGCGACGATACCGTTCATTGCACAAGATACAAGATCATACACTTTATAATTTACAATAATGAAACTTTGGTTTACATGAATCTTTACAACTTAAGACTTGTCAAAAGTTAATAATCAAAACCCATCTCGACCCAATTTCCATTGGGTTACATCTTTGCTCTTCCAATACCAATCACATACCTTTGATTTGACACACCTGAAAATGATACTCGAAAACGTCAACAATAATGTTGGTGAGCTCGTAAGTTTGACCTTAAACCCAAAAGCTATGCCAATATGTCAAACCCCTAAAATCACAACGCAGCGAAATACCACTAGGGGTGCTACTTTATAGCATAAAGTACAAGTTATAGAAAACGACTCTAAGTGAGACATTTAATAAAATGACACATTCGATTTAATAAAATATCAGAGTTAGATAGGTCCCAATAATTTCCTTTTTACAAAAGTTACAAGAGTTCAAACATGACTCAAATGTATATTTTAAAGATAAATGGTTATCGAATGTGAAGAAAACCGAGTCCTTTAAGTTTTGATATCCGCGCGACTCGAATGCTCCCAATGCTTAGCTAGCAAAATAATAACCTGAGAAAATACATGCAAAAACGTCAACAATAATGTTGGTGAATTCATAGGGTTAAGTAAAAGCAGTGTTGAAATAATTCAAGTAATATCTGAGTAAGAAAAGTAGCGTTACAACGTTTCAAAGTATTATTTCTGAAATCCAAGTAGTGATTCAATAAGTCAAGAAATATTCAGTAGTGGACCACAGGGTTTAAGATCAGCCAGCGACGGTATTTCAAAGTATAATTAAACATTACCGCATTGAGCTCATGACACCGAAATCTTGACAGTAACGCATATCATATGCATTCTTGTTTGCCCCTGAAGTAGGTATTATTGCCTCATACCTAGGATTCTCAATACAAATTATCCATTGATAGGTGGGGTGCTCGAAAGGATTCGATTCATACCCCCGGACAAGGTTGTCAAACCCAATAGATCTATTAATTGTACTAGTGTTCATCCCGCGGGTAATTAACGGTTCATGAATTTAGGGACTTTGGCAATAGCGACTCATGCAGATAATTCCATAAGCGGGTCAGGCATACCCTTCAAGCACTTGTGTCCCATTAAAACAAATAATGTGTTTAAAACTCACGATTTCATATATAGATATTCAATAATCTCAAATCGTGTAGTAAGTAAATCAAGCTTTAGTAAGTTCATAAGTAAACAACCATGTATCACACATGTTTTAGAAGTCATGTAGTAAGCAAGTAAAAGCTTTAGTGAAAGTATTCATATAACGCTTGGGTAGTAGAAATCAATGAGTTGGCTTAGTAAAACGAGCATGTATTCTCACCCCGAAAATAGTTTATGAAAACCATTAAAAGAGAAAAGATGGTGCTATGAACTCACCGCGAATAGAAGTAGTGATCAAGAAATCCAAACAAGAGAGAGTAACGAATGTCGACAATCAAACCAGGCGACTATCATAATAATAAATGCTATTAAGATTTTAGGCAATTAAAATATGGCATCTTGTCGTAATTGTATACATGTATATAGATATTTCTTTATATATATATATATATATATATATAGTAGGGATCTGGTGAGAAGAAAAACTATAATGAGAAGAATAAGAAGGATTTCTAGCCACACATTTTAAATAGGAGAGAGAATTTTAATGGGAGATGCATCCATTTTTGTAGGTGCATCTTAAATGTGTGGTTGTGGTTTCTTCTTATTATTCTCATTTTAAGTTTTCTTCTTATTTGATCCTATCTCTCTCTCTCTCTCTCTCTATATATATATATATATATATATATATATAGAGAGAGAGAGAGAGAGAGAGAACGTGCATGAAAATTTATACTTAGGAATCCATGTAACAACAACACTTATTATTTCTATTGGTTACCCATTTTATGAAATTATAACGTTTTTAACTAGAGGATTATCATACTTAAAGGAATGCTAAATGGTCAAACTAGACGTTCTTCTTCTATATTAAGTTGCCCCTATATGTAATTTAACTACTATAGCTCACCCATAAACCATAGCCAATGTAATCCTTTTATGAAAGACACACTAACGTCACTTGTTCTAAAACAGGGTCTGCTGGACTTATCAAAAGTTTGGCAACAGCAGACCCCCCTTAAACACCTCCAAAAATTCTAACAAAAATCAGCAGGTCACACATATTATGAACAAGTTCAAGTTTAAATTTCGTAGAAAAATATTAAGTTTTGACCCGCCTGCACAGCACTTCTTTACAACTGAGTTTCTGGACAGCAAACACTGTTTTGACACTTAATCTTGTAAACCCCATTTGACCCACTTTTAAGCATTGAAAATCGTTGAGGCCTAGTTCGTTCGAAAGTAGACTCGAAGTAATTAGTCATAGGGTCCTGCAAATCTAGAAAAGCTATTGGCATGACCAAGTTACACTACTCGCAAGATGAACTAAAATTCTGCACAAAAACAACGTGTGCAGAATTTTGCCGAAATAATTTCCCAACTTCAAATCGTCATATATTTTCGTTTTTAAGAGTTGGAAGCTCTATAATTTTTACCTACACATTCATATTAAAACGACACCTCCACACTAATCTCTTAAATCTCAGTTTACAACAACGCTCATCTCACTGAATCAAACCTAAAATTCTGATCTAAAGAAGGGTTCCAAAACCCTCACAAATCTTTAATTTTTCGCTTCAATTCGCTTGCAATATATTCAAACTATCCTATAATTCTTACTAAACCTATTTGAACATCCTCAAACATTCATAAATCAAAAACTAACTTTATCATAATTTATCCATGGATTTCTAATTACAAATTTAACATGCATGCTTATATATATATATAATATTTTATATTATATTAGTATATATATTATATATATATATTTATATATAAATTATTTATTATACATACAGTATATTTTATAATATAATACTGTAACATTATTTATATATTTACATTACAGACAATATATATATTATACATATACATATATTATGTATATATATATGTGTGTTGTGTGATGTGTGTGTGTGTGTTGAAACTAAATCATAAGGAAAATAAACGCTTACAATACAATGAAAGGAATGTAAAAAGATCAAACACAAACCCTAATTGGGTTGTGTTTGCTTCCGAGACCAAGAGGGAACAAGACCAAACCCTCACTCAATTTTTATCTCACCATCTTGTAATAATCAATTAGAATCGGAATCCTTAGAATTTCTTTCACATTAAAATCAATAATACTTGAAAATAATTTATTTTCTTCAAATCAAGAATTTAGGAACATCATACATAAAGGTTATTTGTGTTAGGGATTAGTTAGGATTTATTTTATAGGTGATTTAGGATAAAAAGGGAGTGATAATGGAAATTTTGAAGGGTTGATGGTGGTGTTTTAGTGGCTGGCGTCGAACCAAGGGATGGAGAAGATATGTTGGTCGTTTATTTCTTGTAGTGTTGTGTCAGCTTAATGATGTGTTGAGGTGCTTGGGTAGTTTATAATCAACAAAAGAAAAGGAGTGGGCTTCGGTTTATTAAAACAAAAGAAATTAAGGGTGTGGGTTGTTGGACTAAAAATTGTTATATAGGCTTTTAAATGATAATGGATCAGAATTAAAATGGGTGTGTGTTGATGGGCTGCCGAGCCTAGAGGGGTAAAAGGGTGGTTTTTGGGCTTTAATTTTTATTAAGCAATGTTACATCAAGTAAACCGGGCCCGATAATTAATTAAACTCGTTAGTTTTTATGAAAACACAATTTTTGTCTCTGGTTCGGCCAACATGAATAAGAGATGAAAAATACTAAAAATAAAGTAAATAAATTTCTCAAGCACAGATTTGTCATCTAGCTAAAACGTCCCGTTTTTCGATTTTTTATAAATGGCTCTAAAATAAAAATAATAAATTCCATAAAAATTAAAAATAGAATTTAGAGCTCGGTTTAAATATTGATCTTAAATTCAGAAATGTTACACAATATCTCAAAACAGTGGACAATAGTGCTATATGACAGTGAATATATGCAAACAACCTTAGCATCACCGCTAATCAATAACCATATGTCACTTACGCACCTAAGGGTCCTGACTTGCTAGAGCACTAATTATTAGGGCAGGACCAACAAACCCCCCCCCCCCACCCCCCCTCCCAAATCCTAGGTAGGCGTACCCTTACCGTCTCTAATAATCTCACAAATTAACCGTTGGTCTTTTTTTTATATGTGTTATTAGATTAGTAGACTTTTTGTTATTTTTATTGTTTTTTTTATTTGTTTTGTTTTTTATTTTGTAGATTGTTTTAGTTGATTATAGTTTATGTAGTTTATATTTTATTTAGATTATATTTCGGTTTTTTGTACTTTTAATTAGTTTTAAGTTTTTTTTTGTTGGTTTTTTAGACGTGCTCCATCCGATCCAAACCATCATACAAATATTTTTGGGGTTGTATTTGTTTTTTTTTTAGTATAGTCTTGAGATCTATAGTAGTTAGTGTTTTGTTATATTTATTAGTTTTTTTTGGAGGTAGTTTAGCTGGTATAGGGTTAGTTAGGTGTTATAGTTTTATTTTATTCTCGTATATTTTTAGTTTTATTTAAGTTAGTTAGTTAGTAGAGTTCCATCACGCTCCAAACAATCATACAATACTGGATAGGCGTACCCTTCGCGAGGCATCAGATTATGACGCTGTGCAGTGATGCAAACTGACATGGGCCCAATTAATTTTAAGGGGCCCCCAAATTCCGAAAGATAAACCCAATATATATAGGGGATTATTAGTACTATTTTTTTTCGTCCATGCTTGTGTTGTACAAATGCCCACTAGACATCTGGCCTAATATATTCATTGTTT
This sequence comes from Tanacetum coccineum, assembly GCA_026074375.1. NCBI lineage: Eukaryota > Viridiplantae > Streptophyta > Magnoliopsida > Asterales > Asteraceae > Tanacetum > Tanacetum coccineum. The sequence goes on along the minus strand of BQNB010022895.1, from coordinate 41,805 downwards.
GCAGTTTTAATATAAAGATGCATAAAATTTATATCACGTAAGGCATGTTGGATTGCTTCGATTTTTTACTCACACTCTGACTGTTGTTGAACTAGAAAAATTTTAAATTATGCTATATTTTAAAGAAACATTGTTATTCACTTTAGTTGGTTTTAAAAACAAATAAACTTTTCGTTTTCAGAGGGCCTTTTTTACATTCACGGCACAGGGCTCTCGAAATCCACGGACGGCCTTGCCCCTACGATCCGAACAATCATGCATCACATAATATTCACATAGCAGTCGTAAGCACATATCTTGTCCCAAAAACAAACCACATTTCGCATAGATCAATTCAAAACAATTTCCAAATCACATTTGAGGTACATTTTTCCCCCAACTGGAACAAAAAAAAAAATAAAAAGTTAAGGGCCTAACGAGAACTCACCTCAATCAGCAATAAAAAGCAACCGCACAATCTCAAATAAGACAAAGCACAATCAATCACTACGCAAGCGCACAATGGTACCCGACACGACCTAATATACGATCACCTCATTAATACTCGTACAAGATTATCATGTTGTACTAGTGTTTCGTCTTTAACTTACAAAAAATCCTCATTCTCATCCCAAAATCCCATTTCAATCTCATATCATTCCAATTCGTTTCCTCATAATCGTTAACTTATTTCAAAAATAGTTAACTTATCGCAAAAACCGTTATCTCATTACCAAAACTTTATCTCATATTATGGTTGTGTAGTAATTACGCAAAACGACTCAAAACACTTGGGCAAAGTGGACATATATAGAATATAACTCAAAAACCTCCAATCGCGGAACGAAACAGTCGGCCAAATACCCTGCGGAACTCCGACGGAAAGAAACGAGCAAAAACTCAAGAATCGAAAATAATAAATCCACGTCTCCGAAACCGATCCGATGTATATATATTTATTTATTTTTAAATATATATATAATAATTTAAGTAAAATAATAATATTTTATTATTATTTTCGTCTTTTATCGGGCTAACGGGGTAATTACAATGTTTCGCTACTTTAATATGTCCATGTCCGATGACCTTTACCTCGACATCAAATCTTCACAAAATTATCCTTTATTCCTTCATATTAAATCGACACAACATTTATCAAAATATTTAAGAGATGCTCCGAGGAAATACAACTCTTGCCTTTGAAATAATTTTGTAATAATTTAATATTTTATTATTTAAACTCTTCGAAAATTTAATCCTTTACGTAAAGTTTCTAAGTATAAATTTCTTTCAAAAATTCGACATGACTCGTACATTTATATGACGTTTTCCAAGGTTTTTAAACCTTAATTCCAAATACTATTCACAAACTCAACGTTCTCCAAAAATTACACATTAAATATTTTCCACACTTTTATCCAATCGTAACAAAATTATCCGATTACATTTGGCAAGTCCAACAAATGCCTCTTAGCCCAAATCAAAACCATTAGTCCGTTTACAATTCCACCAATCCATTTACCATCTTTTTTTTATTGGACCCTAAGGCCCATTGAGGTCTTAAATACTAAGCCCGATAGCAAAACTTAATCTATATCTTTTTACATAAGTCCAAAATACAAATCGAACCCCAATGGGCCTTAAGCCCATTAAGCCGAACCAAACGTAATCCGAAATCGCCATTTCCGTGGCCCATTAAGCCGAAATAATAAGCTATAAGCTCATAATATATATAAATAAGCCAAAACCAATTAAGCCATAAGCTTATAATATAAGCCGAAACTAAATAAGATAAAAGATTAATATTTATATATACATATATATGCCCGAAATCAATAAGCTCCAAAATCAATAAGCTCGAAATCAATAAGCTCGAAACCAATAAGCTTAAAATCAAGTGGGCCGAGCCCATATTGGCACCGAAACCAAAACAATCCAAACGGACCCTTAACGGGCCAAAACAAACCAAACACCCCCTTTCGGTTAGGCCGAGCCCACACCAAATCCACAACCATTCGTGGGTTGGGCTGAACAACAAATGGGTCGGTTGGGTCAAGCCCACATCGAAACTATGCACACCGAAAGCACAAAAAGCCTAAATAAGCTATATCCTAGCTTATCGAATAAGCAAAACCTCCAAATAATCCCTTATTAAGCATTTTTACAAAACAAAAAAAATTACCACAACATCCATTTTATTCAAACTCAAAAACCTTGTTTCCCTTTTTCCTTTCAAACCGTCGCACAAACACCCCTTTTACGTTTTTGTTTTCAAGTTTCTACCTTCTTGACGATCAACTTGTACAACTAGTGTCTAGACATCACCATAATCACAAAAGTACAACTTTAAATCAAAGTTTTTGAAAAACTTACTTGTTTGACGAGTTTGGTTCGGTCGTGACGCGCCAATAAAACCCAAAACCTTGTTTCTACAACCCGAATCTACTAGTTATCAACCTAATAATATATTCTTAACCCGTGTTCTTGAGAAAATCTTCAAAATCTTTGTTTCTTTTCTTCCTTGTGGCTCGTTCGATTTTAGAGAGAAAAAAAGAGATAGAAACTTTTTTTTATTATTTTGAAAATGAGAGAATGAATGAAAATAGTTGAGGTAGTGGTGATTTTAAGTGTACTAAGGAGACATATTAGCTTAAAAATAGCTGTAACACCCCCAAATTGGGTCGCAGCAGAATAAGGGTCCGGGGCGTGTTACTTCAATGATCAATAACACAAGATATATATAGAACGACCAAAAAGTCGTTTAGAACCGATACATTAGATTTGACAATGTATTTGTTACATAATCCCTAAGCTTCACTTGTTCAAAATACAAAGATTTCTAGCCCATAACAGATATACAAAATGTAATGCGACAAAATCTTTAATGCATGATATCCAAATCAAAACCACCAATGTATCCTTTGCACCTCGTGCTTATTGACCTCCTGAAAAACATTGCTTTAAAACGTCAACAATAATGTTGGTGAATTCATAGGTTTGATAAATCGTATATTGTAGGACCACAAGATTTCCCAAGTGTATGATAATGCAACAGATGCAGACATCATATAAATGTAATTACGTTGCCCTAAGCTCATGACACTGAAGCTCGACATAAATGAATACCATATAAATGGCCTACATTGCCCGTGATGATGTTCTAACCCACAACATCCTATGTTCGACATGGTATACGTTCGTTTGCCCAGTGATAGCTAATCACCCGAACGGGGATGTCAATCCCAATAGATCTATTCATAACATTTGCGCTCATAATCCAGTAATTGACAGTTCATGATAATGGGCTCAACTAGGGTTATTGATACTTAGGCAACACATAATCATAAGGTAAAAGTATCCACTTGTGTCCGATTGTAAAACAATGAATGTTTCTCACCCCAAAAACTTGTAAAACAAAAATCATGTAAAACGTGGGGCTATGAACTCACCTTGATTGAGCAATAATCAAATATATCTCAGAAAATGCGTCACGGTAATGATCGAATGCAACCTAATCCAATATAGGTAGTATAAGTACTAATCACTTTGAGGAACTACTACCATATACAATTCTAGATAGCTTAATCACCATCTAATCATTTTAGTGAAATCATGTTAATAAAGTTAAAACGTTTATAAATAGTTCGATAGTAAAAACGACGCAATTTCTTCGTTTTAAGCCCGTTTCTTACGTTTCTTATGTCCACGCTTTCGTATTAAGACGACGTATCAAATTATGACATTTTTGTATTTCATGTCCTCTGGTGAACAGTACTTTTTACTGTTCACACCAGTTATAAAGGTTGGCACTTTTGTGCCTTCGAAATTTAGAGGTTGGCACTTCATGAATTCTGGGTAAGTGCACTTACGAGTGGCTCGCTCGTTTCTCCTAGCACCTGTTCCTGAATTGTGGCTGTCGACGCCATTCATGTTTGCATCACATGCTGTGAAAATGGCAGTAATGCCTTGGTCAATCATTGCCTAAAGTTGGGCATTAGTGATAGTGGTAGTGGTGGCGGCTGTTGCGGTGGGTTTAACCTCATGGCTCTTTTTGGTGCCATTTTCTTCAATCACAAGAAAATATAATACACGTTAGATTTCATAGAATCATAACCATGACATGACATATGCATGATAAATAAAGTGAGATCACATCACACAGTGAAATATACAACTGAATTGTAATCAACAATGATATAACCAAATCGACATTCATTCATAACAAATTCGATTACAGACATGACATAATACCACCATTCGATATATAATTGGAAAATATACATGATTGGTTTAGATACAAAATGATCACTATGATTAGGTTACAGATAAAAGAATATATACAACCTAAAGCCATACTAGCCGGGAGTTACCCGTAATACTTAGTAGGCTGTACAAAATAACTAGCCATAACAAAATCTAGGAACTGCTGCCAGCCTCCTCTGGTACATCTGGTTGTGCAGGACCTTTGGCGGGTCCTTGCTGTCTCTCGAACTCTGTCATCTGAGTCTGAAGTCTCTTCAGCAGCTTCAGTGCCTCTATGAACTGCTTCTGCCTCCTGTGATCTGCCTCCAGCATCTCTGTAATCACCGCCTACCTCTTGAGGTCTGCTGCTTGTAGCTTTGTAATCACTGCCTGTTGTGCTACCACCTGAGTACGTAACGACATAACCTCTGCACGTGCAAGGTCACTCGACTCCATAGATCGTCCCCAAGCCTCTCAAGACATTATGGATTCAGTCTCTATGTGCCTAGCAGTACGAGCATGCGCACGCCTATCCCTATAAAGCATGTTGAGCCGACTATCCATTAGATGTCGCTCAGACTGCTCATCATCTAACCTCGTATATATCTTGTCTGTGTCCTGCCTAACCCTAGTCTCAAACTCTGTCATCCTCTGGCTAAACTCTGCCACATCGGTAACTACTAGTGTCCCCTGCATGGCCTCAACTATCTCATCCCAAGAGTCGGTGATCCCATATCCAACGTCTCTCTCTAGATCACGCTTGATCTCCCTATCCATAGTGGCAACAAAACCATAGTCTGTCCTAAGACCTCTAGCCGGTCTAGCAGCAGCAGCAGACGAGCTCTCTCCGACCTCGTATCTAGGACCAAGAGCGATACATAACCTCTTCTGAGGTTGTAAGGTAACCTCGGGTCTATCTGATCTACGGTCAGTAGAGAGTAAATGCAAAGGTGGTGTCCCTGATGATGGTGCATCTAGTCTGGTGTGGGAGAGTATGATGGGTGGTGGTAATGGTAGTGAATGGGAAGTAGATGCGGCCTCGGCTCTCAGCCGGATTATCACAACTCGATAGCCCAACGGACAAATAGGACTAGTAGGTGGTGATGGAGATAACACAGCACCTGGTGATGATACTGGTAGTGGTGGTGAGGGAATCTGAGGTAGTGGTGGTGATACTGGTAGTGGTGATAGTATCGGGGTGGTGGCGGAGAAGGTATCTAGGGAAGTGGTGATGAGCATAGGGAAAGTTGTGATGATGGTAGAGTAGATATTGCGATAAGTCTGGCAACCTCTAGATCAAACCAAACTGGTGTAGGTACTTGAGCTGGAATAGAAATCCTAGATGTAACGCGGTATGCAGGGTGTGGTGGTGGTGTGGCCGCATTCTCGTCATTCCAAACGGATCGTCCACCACAAGCAGATGTGGCTTGATCATAGCTGTAAAGCAACAGTTTGTAGAGATCGGCAGAGCTGGTTGCTCGCTCCTCCTCCTCGTCAATCTAGCCTCAATATCAACCTTCCTCATCACTTATCCCATCATAATGGCTCATCCTCATCAATCTGCCATCAATACTCCTCTGTCATCATATAAATCGGCAGGATCCTCCTCAGGGTCCTTGTCGTCATCCTTCTTAGGATCGGACTCGAGAATATAGCCAGGTGAATTCATGCAAAGTGAGGTCAGCAGCATAGTGGTTGCTCTCAGCCTGGAATATCCCTCGTCCATACTCCGGTGCAATAAACTCCGATAAAACAGGCGTTGGAACAAAAGTCCTAGTGGTGTGGGTGACTAGTGGCTCCTCGGGGGCCATGGTAACTAGTCTGGGTGATGGGAGGCTTGTAAAGCCGACCTGCACCATATTGGTCCATCTATATCCAGGGCATCCCTCATGCTCTCAGGTCCACAACACCAGGGATCCAATATCTTATAGACCCCTCTATATGGGCTGGAAACAGTAGTGTATGAAACCGTGAAATCCTCAAAGGATCCAACTTGACTGTACAAGAAAATCAAAATAGCTTATATTAGTATTTAATATAAGACTCATATAGTAATATACATTTATATCATAACATGTATAGTCAAGTACTTAAGTGCACTCTAGTCTTAACCAACTAATCAATCAATAAGTGTATGAATATATTGTCCCGTGAAAATCCCTTGGTACAATGCAATGTTTGAAAAACTTTTTATAGTCTAGCAAAAACATTTGACAAGGTCCTCTATAACCTTGGCTCTGATACCAGTACTATAACACCCCCAAATTGGGTCGCAATGGAATAAGGGTCCGGGGCGTGTTACTTCAAGATCAATAACACAAGAATATATAGAACAACCAAACAAGTCGTTTAAAACCGAACATTAGATTTGACAAAGTATTGTTACAAAGCCCTAAGCTCCACTTGTTCACTTGTTCAAAATACACAGATTTTTACAAAGTATTTGTTACATAAGCCCGAAGCTTCACTTGTTCACTTGTTCAAAATACAAAGATTTCTAGCCCATAACAGATATACAAAATGTAATGCGACAAAATCTTTAATGCATGATATCCAAATCAAAACCACCAATGTATCCCTTGCACCTCGTGCTTATTGACCTCCTGAAAAACATTGCTTTAAAACGTCAACAATAATGTTGGTGAATTCATAGGTTTGATAAATCGTATATTGTAGGACCACAAGATTTCCCAAGTGTATGATAATGCAACAGATGCAGACATCATATAAATGTAATTACGTTGCCCTAAGCTCATGACACTGAAGCTCGACATGAATGAATACAATATAAATTGCCTACATTGCCCATGTTGATGTTCTAACCCGCAACATCCTATGTTCGACATGGTATACGTTCGTTTGTCCAGTGATAGCTAATCACCCGAACGGGGATGTCAATCCCAATAGATCTATTCATAACATTCGCGCTCACAATCCAGTAATTGACAGTTCATGATAATGGGCTCAACTAGGGTTATCGCTACTTAGGCAACACGTAATCATAAAGTAAAAGTATCCACTTGTGTCCAATTGTAAAACAATGAATGTTTCTCACCCCAAAAACTTGTAAAACAAAATCATGTAAAACGTGGGGCTATGAACTCACCTTGAGTGAACGATAATCAAATATATCACAGAAAATGCGTCACGGTAATGATCGAATGCAACCTAATCCAATATAGGTCGTATAAGTACTAATCACTTTGAGTAACTACTACCATATACAATTCTATATAGCTCAATCACCATCTAATCGTTTTAGTGAAATCATGTTAATAAAGTTAAAACGTTTATAAATAGTTCGATAGTAAAAACGACGCAATTTCTTCGTTTTAAGCCCGTTTCTTACGTTTCTTATGTCCACGCTTTCGTATTAAGACGACGTATCAAATTATGACATTTTTGTATTTCATGTCCTCTGGTGAACAGTACTTTTTACTGTTCACACCAGTTATAAAGTTATTTTTATAGTTTTAGTTGTCGTAAAACCCGTAAATGTCGTATTTTATTCGTTATAGCTCCGTTTTTAGCGATTCTTTCGAGCACGTTCTCGTAATTAAATGTTCTATTTATTTGTGATGTTTTTCCAAAAATAAAGTCCCTGATGAACAGTAAATTTTTATGAAATTATTTTTATAAAAGTATCAATTATCGTAAACTCGTAAAATTCATAACTCGTTCGTTATCGATTAAAAAATTATGATTCTTTTTTATTTGGAATCCTAAAAATATATAATAATCTGTGAAAATTGTATAATTTTTATTATCGTGTTCAAAAGTTTAAAAGTTTTTATAAAACTTATTTTATAAACACTTTTTATTTAAAACTCGTAACTAACGTATCTCCTTCTTTATAAGTCGGTTTTTTGAGTTCTTTATATGCTTACGATCCTTGTAATACGTAGTATTTTTATAAAACATAAAATCCATGCCTAAAAATTCGGACCAAAACAGCCCCTATATATCTTTTTGAGTTTATTTATATAACTTTGCTTTTATATACTTTTTAACTACATAATTTACCATAAGTCCTTTATAACTCTTTATATTATAAGTCTCATATATTATATAGTCCATTTGTTCATATTTTGTCCAAGATCAACAAGTCCTTGACATCGCATGAAATCATAAACTTTCCTTAAGTAAACTTTTTATTACAAGTTTATTAAGTAATCTGTAAATTAACAAGTTTGTACATAAACTTTTTATACATAAACCAAGAGTGTACAAGACTTATAATCTCATTATAACATGATATTATCAACATCATAACATATGTAAAAGTGTACAAAACCATAATCACAAGTAAAAATCCATTTTACATGCTCAAAAGTATCATAATGGTGATTTTACTACATAGAACATATATACACATAAAATCATAATTATGAAATGTTTAGGGTTTTAGATAACCTTATATGAATGAGTGGTTAATGGGAGAACAAATCACACCCTTATGATTTAAATCCTTGCTTGAAAACAAAGGGTGAAAACCTTAAATTTTCCAAGAAAAACCCTAGCTTCCTTTCTTGCTCCAATCCTTTTAAAGGTTTAATCAAACCTTTAAAACACCTTAAGGTATCTTAGATATGATGTATGAGGGTGTGTATATGTTGTAGAATAAATTTGTATGGTTTGATATTGGATTTTGTTTTGGGACGTAGGTAAAACAAGAGAAAAATGAGAATAAGTTGATTTTTCTCAAGTGAAGTGTTGTGTGAATGTTATCTCTTGTAAAGGTGCAAGTATTATATTTATAAGCTAGTCATGTGCAAGTAACCAAAGGCTAAATGAAGACCATAGTCAAGGGGAGGTGGGGGGCGGCTCATATTGAGCTAAAAGGTGTGACTAGTGGTCAAAACCACTAGTCATGCTTATAAGTCTTTACTAACCCTTAGTGTTCAATGTCTAGGCCTTTAATTCTTATGTCCCTTTGTCATCAAATAGTAGGGATTATCCCATGAAAAAGAGGAGAAGTGTTTACTAGATATTTCTTGCAATTTTTGGTGTAAAAGAAAGAAATGAATGTATACTTGTATTTAATGGAAGTATAAGTAAATGTGAAAGATGTACACTTGCAAAAATGAATAAGTCTTGCTTATTTCTTGTTAAATGGTGCGTCCTATATGATACATATTATAAACTTTGCTCATTAGAAATAAAAATAGTTATTTGTTGAAGCGTAGATTTATTTTTGTGGTTCCGGGAATACCTAAATGTAATTTATCGCGAAACGTAAACACTTTACGCAACCAATAAAATAAAATGAACAAAGTTAATAATTATCCTCAAAATAATTACTTAACACTTTTTTGATGTAAACATTTAATTGTTTAATGCCTGTTTACATAGAATGATCATTTTTTTAGCTTACGCGATTTAACTTAACGATTACGATTTAAAGCAAACGCGTACAATACTAAAATTACATAGTGGATTTATTGACGACATCAATGACCCTAAAACACGGGGTGTTATAATAGCCATCTTGTCTCTCCTTGCTTATCCTTGACCGAATTGGATCCTAGGAGGGTCTCGAGTCCTCCTTTTTGTGTCGGGATCACTTAAAAGCTTGACTTTTTATATCTTTAAAACGTCAACCGAACTTAGTTAATATTTTTATTGTGTTAAAAATCATTTTTCCATAAACCTGGGTTATTCACATGACTCCTACCACATTAAATTGCTGCAAAATCCATTTTGAGTCGTTGTCAGCCGACTCCGGGCCGAAAACATGAATTTTTGACAAAACTCGACCGAACCTTGCTCATCCATTTTAAAACACTCCAAATCACAAAAATAGAGTTTGACAACTTGTATTCGACCAAAATTTCACCTTTTTACTACCGTTAGTCATTTACCGAATTTCACGAAAACAAACGTTTTTCAGACAACTTTCAAATCTCATACTCGCGATTTACGTTTTTAACCAACGTTACTTTATCGCCATGAATTTATTAAATAAATAAACCCATTAACATATTTTCAACTTCATAAAATCTCCACACTCGAATAAACTGTGGTGCCGGTACGCGTTGCATGACGATTTTTCGCTAAACGCGGGAAAACTTCCCGGAAAGCATTAAAAACCTCAAAACCACTCTAAAATAGAAAAGCGAATAAAAAATGATTCACTTACGAACTCAATACCTCATCAAACTCCCGGTTAAACCGAAACCATTTTACACAAAAATAGTCAACAGAAGTTAACTTTTTAGCTTTCATCAGGAAAACTGACAAGATCGAAAGACCTCAAAACACAAAGCTATAATATATTATAATACTTAACCCTAGAAATATTATCGGTTATCACAATTTACCCTTTTCATATTGTAGGTGCTAGACTATTAAAGGAAGTTTGATTGGTTACGTTATGTGCATTCAATCTACTATCTTGCAGGCACCTCAGACAAGTGTCTCTGCCCCATCACCTGCACCTGCACCTGCACGAGCGGCCACTCAAGCTCATGCTCCAGCTGTGACATAGTATGCTCAAGCTTCTACATCTTTGTGCTTAATATTATCATATTTTTAGGTCTCTTTATTTTTGTGACATTTTCTATTTGGTTTGGATATTTTTTAGTATTTATTGTAATTCTTGTGTTATTCTAGGCCTATATCTGTTCCATTAGCTACTCCAGGTGCAACTCCAACATCTATTGTGAATGCCCTGTAAGTATTTTTCCATTAAGATTATCTAACTATTCATATTGTGAATTAGTAGAACGGTAATTTACTAAATTATGTTAATGATGGTTGTTCATATAGGCCGGAGAACGTATACGATCAAGCAGCACCTAATTATGAATTAGTAGGACGCTAACTTGCTGAAGTATGTTAATGTTGGTTACGTTTCAAATTTTAGAAACTTCATTATTTATAATTTAAATACATATATTGATTGTGTTATATGAAACAAGACAGGAGGATTATAACAGATTAAGACCGTCGAGTTATCGTGGGGCTGATGTTTCCAACCTTCATTGCCAGTTAACTTTTCCTACCTTCATCGATAGTTTACTTTTCAACATAGGTTATACATCTCCTTATGTAAGGACATGTTTACTATTGCATACTTACTTAATTTGACCCTATTGCATGAACTTCATAGATAATTAATGGGCAAATTGCATAAAAAGGTACCCATCTTAGGCACAATGTCAATTATAGGTACTCATCTTTTTTTTCTCAATTTAAGGTATCGATCTTTGTTTTTGTTGCAACGTTAGGCAATTAACAGGTTTTTCGGTTACCATTTCTTACGTTCGTTTATTAGATTATTGATTCGTTCAGTCCTGTATATACGTTATTTATTTTCTTGATATGAACCCGTCTTAAAAACGACAACTTTTTATCACTTTTCACGACTCGGGTTCTTAATAGTTTTATGCGAATCGTACGTTTCGGACAACTTTTTAGTTTTAAAGAGACATGAATCTCAACAGAAATGACCAAATGCCCTTACGAGATTCTGCTAGGAATTATTATATTTTTAATAATTGCAGAATGAAATTTGATTTCGGTTTTTGACCCGCTAGTCATGCGTTTTTAAGACTTAACAACCTCGTGGCAAGTAAAATGTCATTCCGAACAACTTTCATGTTTCGCCGGAAGGCTAGATCGTCTCGACATGCTACAAATCGAACGTTTTCAAATCTGCATGGCTTATTACTTTTTTTTTCACATATTGTTATACAGTTTATCTACATGATTTTATCCCGGTTTTATTCACACATTTTTTAGACATGGTTTGATTCACATATTTTTATACAAATATTTTTATCAGTGTTTATTACAAATTTTTTTTACACACGTTGTGTTCTCTTACATTTCTATACCGTTTTTTCTACATGGATTTTATCCACGGTATGTATAAAATCGTGGATAAAAGCATGTAGAAAAACGTGTATAGAAATGTGTGTATAAAAACGTGTGTATAAAAATGGGCATAAAATGTGTATAAAAATATGTGTATAAAAATATATGTATAAAACGTGTATATAAAAATGTGTGTATAAAACCGTGGATAAAATCATGTAGAAAAACGTGTATAAAAATATGTGTATAAAAAAGTAATAAGCTTGCAGATTTGAAAACGTCCGATTTGAGCACTGTCGAGTCCGTTATAGCCTTCCGGCGAAACATGAAAGTTGTTCGGAATGACATTTTACTTTGCCGCGAGGTTTTTTTAGTTCTAAAATCGCATGATAGCGGGTCAAAACCGAAAGTCAAATTTCTGCGTTTTATTAAAAATATAATAAGTTCCAGCAGAATCCCGTAAGGGCATTTTGGTCATTTTCTGTTGAGATTCAGGTCTCGGTTAAAACTAAAAAGTTGTCCGAAACGTCGTTTCGCATAAAATCTATTTAGAACCCGAGTCGTGAAAATGTGAGATAAATGGTCGTTTTGGACGGGTCAGATCTAGAAAATAAATATAGTATATAAAGGACTAACGATGCAATAATAAAATAACGATCGTTAGAAATGTAAACGAAAAACCTGTTAATTGCCTAACGTTGCAACAAAAACAAAGACCGATACCTTAAATTGAGAAAAAAAAGATGAGTATCTATAATTGACATTGAGCCTAAGATGGGTACCTTTTTATGCAATTTGCCCATAATTAATGTATTGAAGTCAAATACAAAAGCTATACTGCAATAGCACATCTTATTTTTTTCAATTAAGCTGTTATTGAGGTTGTAAATCATTAAAATACACTTTGAGTCGCTTTCGATTTGTTTATCTCATTCTACCTGTTCCAGTTTTATTAAGTTATAAAAGTTTTACCATTTTGTCCTATGTAAAATATAACCCAAATCAATGCGTTCATTAGTTACTAAAATGAAATGAACACATCTGGTAAAGAATGACTTGGCTTTTAAATTTTGTTCATAGTACTTGTGATCGAGTTTGAGCATCAATCAGGAAGAGAGTACTGAACTTACACTATATATTAGAAGTTTTTGACATTGCTACTATATATAAGATTATCTTAATTATGTAAGCTTCTGTTGTTTACAGTTTTTAAATCATATAACCAACTGGTAACTTCAGAACTGGTCAGTCGATGTCTTGCCACACATAGCTATACAAATAACTGAATAAGTGATAAAGCTTAACATACAGAACTGTATATGCATAAAGAATTATGAAAACAATGTATTAACATGTACTAATAAATGAAGAAATAAGAACATCTTAAAGTTTTTGCTGTTAATCTCGGTAAACTATGTTGTCATCAAAATATCAATAATTATCAATCATTAATTGTATCAAGGAGGTGTGATAATCAAATAGTTGAATTACTATTTAATAAGCTATGTTCTTTGGAAATGAGATTTGAGAGTATCAACTTAATTTTCAAGTAAAAGCAACTAAAAATCTATCTTGCTATTGTCTAACAGTACTAAAAAAGAGGTCCTTGGAGCTATAAAATGGAGATAATAAAATGAAAGAAGTTTGTGACAGTGTATCTTTCTTTTTACAGGATCTTTGACAGAGGAGATATATTAAGATTTCCAAAAGCAGCGTATCATCTATTCGCACGACAAATGAACTTTTTACAAGCTTCCCTACGCATCTACGGAAATGTGTGGATACTATCTCAGCAGCACTGGATACGATACCGATGCCCAAATTTAGAGTGTTGGTGAAAAATAGGGACATAATGTGTAAGTTAGATTGGCCCCTTTATTTTCTATTCACTTTTATAAACTCATGGAATTTGCTGTTAAAATCCTATGCTGGTGGCATCTACATGACACCATTGCTCTTGATGCTTCAAGCTCCCCTACAAGCATGGCTAACTACATGAGTCAAATGGTTTCCATCATGAACAAGCTCTCTGCTCTCGAAAGTTTCCTTTTATAGGTACATCTTTTTTCTAATCAAGATGGTATAATCCTAAATATGACATATTATACAACATGATTATACAACTAGCTTGGCTCAAAATGAAATTATTATCGGTTACATGCATGCATCTAGGTAGTATGCATAATGGGTCTATATATGGAGAATATATTACAATATGAATGGTAATTTTTATTAGAAAACTAGTTTTATGAGAATAAAGATAAAAATCGAAAGCTTAGATGGATTTACTCTCTAGGGTCGTTTAAATCTAGATAACGAAGACATGGTTACGGTACCTAAGTAACTATCTTATGGCAAGTATGAGATTCTCGCCAAGCTACCACCTCAATTAAGAACCTGACAATTTTCACTTTAATCCTAAGTTCACTAATAAGAAAAGGAGGATCATGGTATTCATGTATATGGTCATATCTATTTATTTGTTTCTTTTACTTTCATTATATATCATATGACTAATTTCTTATACACAAATCGTTGCTCTCAAAAATTGCTTTTGAGAAGAAAAGGTTGCGGAAATTGTTGTCATCAATCAAAAATATGTAATAGAGGCGTGCATTGTTCGCATAATGAAGTCTCGAAAAGTTCTCCATCATCAACAGCTAATCTCGAAGTGTGTAGAGAAACTTGGCAGCATGTTCATGTTTTTCCATTAGTATGTCATATTACAGATGCAACTATGCAAGTATGCAACAAAAAATAAAAGGATTGCGTAATGCCAAACAATCCTTACTAAACATGATTTATAGCTCCGTTATGTTTATGGCTTATGATTCAAATAATTTTTATATGCAGATTGGGATAAGCAGATACCTATGGCAACATGCATGCACTATAGCTGGGAAGTCCTGGTTATTAAGGTAAACATAACCCAATTGACCCATATTTAAGTTTATGGATCAAACTTGACACCACTGCAATTTAGCTTATAACTAGATGATCTTGAATGTGCCAAATGAAAAACATAGGTTATATTCCTTTATCAATTAGTAATAGGTAAATTTTACATTTAATATATCAGTTATGTAGAAAGATCTAAAGTAACAGGCAACATGTTTGATTTGATAATTTTCTAATCAAATGAGTATGTTCTCAAACGAGTATGTTCTTGTCCGTTTTAGTTAATCCAAATCTTATGAAAGAACTAAACTGATTTTTTTCTTCCAAATTAAGGATAATGGGAATAAGATAAGGTTTGTCTTCAATTTTTGTTGCAGGGGACCCACTAAGGAAACCTATGAGCATAGTTTTTGTTGGGTGTGGACTTTGGGGTAGCGCAACGAACTTATCAAGAAAATATGAAGCAGAATGTTGTGGCATCAGAATCAGTCTTGTGTCAGCCAAGAGGGCACAAGCACTTGCTATTGCACAAGGGTTAGCCAGCATGGTAATAATGTTAATGTACATATGATATGGCCATTAGGTAGTTGAACTAATCATGATAAACAAAAGCAGGTATCATTTCAAGTTGCTGATGCAATGGACCAATCATTTTCATGGAAAGTTCGATCTGGTCACTAAAGGTTCAATTCACCAAATGTGACTTGCATGTTTGGATTAAACCACTCGTCTTGTGTTCTGAACTTCTGATTTTTAGCAGTACTTTTCTGCTTGTATAGAGTATTTGTATACATTGAAAACGAGCATATTATTTTAAGTTACTATTGTCGTTGTAAAGGGTCTTCCATTTTTTTTCTTCGTACACTTGCATACTTTTTTTTGAAAGGATGAGAATTTATATAGATATCAAGCTAAAAAACCAGGAACAAAAGGGATACAAGGAGAGAAAAAATCACTAACCTAGAATATGTACAAAACAGAAACATCAAATAAGATTTAAAACATCAAAAGGTCTTGAAATCCATTTATCCTAAGCAGTTGCGCCTTTGGAAAAACGAGTAGAAATCTAGGATTTTGAGAGCCGTTGAATAGAAGGGAACATTTATTCATCATGGACGGAAGAGGTTTGCGTTAGCAAGTTGATTTATCTACTTCCAAAATGGCCCAAAGAGAGCATTGGAAGACACCATGTACAATTTTGTTAAGCCGAGTTCAACCAAGATTACAAACATTGCCTAAAAATGTTAGAATGTTGCCTAAAGCAATGTTAGAGATGCAAAATGAAAGGGAAGACAATTGATGAGTCCAAGTTCTACCAACTCAAAATATTTCTCCAAACACGAATCACATGAGGGCAGCCAATAAGACAATGGTTAATATCTTCAGCCTTGGAATTACAGAAAGGACAAGTAATAAATGCAACCAGAACACCGTGGGAAGAGAGATTAGAGCACGTAGGCAACCTATCAAGCTAAGCCCTCCAAACACAAATATTAATTTTCCTCGGGATCTAAGAGTTCTAAATAAAAGTCTTTCCAATGGCATCATTTGGAAATAGAGCGTTTTGAATGTACTTAGTTAAAGTCTTGACTTTAAAGTGGCCAAAGGAGTTAAGAGACCACTTCCATTTTCTGATACCAACTCGAGATAAGGAAAGATTTCCAATTGTAGAGATGAGAGAACAATATCATCTAATGCCCTACCATGTGGTTGAAACGCCAAGCCCAATTGCCACACCCATGACCAATTACCATATGCCAGCAATCCGTAATCCTACAATGCTTAAAGGTTTCGAGCGCACACAGTCTAGGGAAAAGGTCCATAAAATAAGTTCCATTATTGCACCAACTCTCTTTCCATAAGCAAATATTAGACCCATTTGAAACAGTAAGCTTAAAGGAAGTGTTGAATGAAGGAACTTTGTTTTCAATGTTGCTAATACATTTGAGGATGTCAATCCAAACGCCACTATTGGAGAGCGTATTCGAAGGGATACCAAAATCATCATCCCTACCATAAAACTCTTTAATAACCAAACGTCATAAAGCATTTTTTATCAACCTTTATTTTCCCTTATCGATGAGCTTTCATTTATTTTCATTCTTAATGCACTTGATAAATATGTTACGATGTTTATAATTGATTAATCGTTACTTAATTTTTTCATTGGATATTCATAAGGCTTGCCCGCCCATCGGGCGGGCTATGTAACGGAACTAGACTTCAAGTACTAAAAATGGGAACAAGTATAATTGAAGCTAAGATAATATCAAGTGAGAGTGTGGGTACTATTTTCACAATACAGCGTATGATGATTAGCCCGTTAGACACTAAGTTACCATTTAAACTAAACCGACAATAGTTCCTGTTCAAGTTTGCATCGGTATGACCATTAATAAAAGTCAAGGCCAGACATTGTCTAAGGTTGGGGTGTTTCTTCAGAGGCCGGTTTTGTCTCATGGGAAATATATGTCGCTGTCTCAAAGGTCAAGAGCAGGAATGGTTTGAAGATTATATGTTGTAATAAAGATGGTAAATACACAAATTTAACAACTAACGTTGTGTATAAAGAAGCTTTATTTCGCATGTGAACTAAAGACATATATTGTGTAATTGCGGATAATTTATTAAGTTTTATTTCCTCTTACCGGATTTCCATTCATTCTTTTTGTTCTTTATTCACTCTATAAATATTTTAGGATGTCCGTACTTCATTAACCATTACTTAATTTATTCCTTGGATACTCACAAGGCTCTTCCGCCCATCGGGCGGGCTATGCACTAAGTTGTTCATTTACCAACATTATTAATTTTTTTCCTTAAAAGTGTTAGTTTTCACATTGCATATCATCTACTTCTTTTCGAGCCAACGATCACACACTACATTCGTAGCTACGATTCTTCCAAAAAGGAATAAACACTCGTATTATTTCCTTTTATCGGATTACCGTTCAATCCTTTTTGTTCGTTATTAACTCCATAAAAATTTCACATTATTCGCACTATAGATTTTTTTCATTTCTTTTTGTTCGTTTTTCGCTCTCTAAATTTTTTTATGTTATTCAAATTCATTAGCCGTTACTTAATTTATACCTTGGATACTCACAAGGTGAGCCCGTCCATCGGGCGGGCTTAGCAAGTAGTATATATATATATATATATATAGAATGAGGTTCATGTGAGATAGTTTTAAAAATAAGATAGTGTAGGAAGCCATATAAGTAATGCCATGTGGATATTTAATTTTTCATATTTAAAATATCAATTATATAAACAAAAGGGTAGACTCGTAATTTGCTTTAACCACCTAAAAACACAGAGGTTTGAGTTTTATTTGACCATTTCAATAGATGCCACTATAATTTCCTTATTTTGTGCTAAAAACTATTTGTAGCATCCAACTGCTTGTCTCTTCCCTCTCTCTCATGACGATATGCAACCCCACTTGTAACCCACCCCACTCATCAATCAATCTAAATCGTTGGAGATCGATGGCTTGTCAGATATGAACCTGTCGGATCTCACATTCTCACTTGAGTTTTGTGGGGCGCTTGTCGCCACACTAAGTCGAAACATTAGCAGCCGTCGTACTATGTATTAAGGCGATGCGTATTCTTTTAGTTTGATACATGTTTTTTTAGTTCTGGCCAGCTTGCGCGTTCACCGCGATTCAGTGCATGAGTCAACATGTATCAGTTGATTTTTATCAATCAAGTGTTTGCCTATCAAGTTTGGTTTTTAATTCTGATTTGGAATCGTGTATCCGTCGATGATCATTATGTATCGATGTTATATTCATAACTATTAAGAAGTTAAGATTGATGTTTCATAGGCCTTATTAATTGTTTGGTAAGTTTTCTAGATTTGTTGTTATGTCTTAAGTGTGTATTAGGGTATGTGTGTCACAGTTCACAAAGATGTTAAAAAGACATGTAGAAATTGGAAAGGTGTCGGATCGTGTTTCGGAAACTGGATGGTAATGATCATAATTCCAGTTGTATCAATGTTTAATTTTAATTATAAAATATGACAATAAAGTAGTTATAAATTTGATTATAAAATATGGCATAGACTTGTTTGTCATGTATCGAAATGTGTTGACCAAGACATAATATAATAATTGCGTCATTAGAAGGGTGAGTTTTTTAGTTGCGTACCATTTTATGAATGAACACGTAAAAATTTGGATATTTAAGATCATGAAAATTCAGCTAATAAAATGTTTGGACGAAAAAGCCCATGGGGTTCAATACATATTATAGATTTGCCATTCATTAAATATAGATTAGATGACATCACTCATGGTACATCCAACGGCCCAAATCACTTCCTATACTTCTTACATTAAGGCACTTACTTACGTTAACCTCCCTCTCTCTCTTTCTCTCTCTCTCTCTCTCTCTATATATATATATACATATATATATATATATATATACATATATATATAATATGATTTATATATATATTTAGGGTATTTTTACTTCACAACAAATTTAGTTCGAGAAACACGAGAACCACCTCAAAAACAAACACTGCACGCTTTTAATAATAGTCTATTTTTACACATATTTCTAAATTAAACAAATATGTTTAAAAAAACATATTTTTTCAAAAGAATTTGATGAGAAATTGAAAATACAAAATTTTTCTTTGAATATGCACACTTTCAAAGAAAAAATTTATATTTCTAATTTCTCATCAAATTCCTTAAAACAAATATGTTTTTTTAAAACATATTTGTTCTATTTTACAACATATGTGCAGAAATACGATTCTTGAAGACGTGCATGTATGTTTTTTAGAGTTCTCAGCACTTAATTTGTTTGCTGAACATAAGTTACACTATGAACAATTCGTCATTTCTAGAAGACGAATATCTATAGATGATGCTTTTGCTAGATTTAATAACTATTATTACTAGTCAAAAATATCTTGATGAAGGTTATTTTAGCAAGAATTATGTTAGAAAGTTTCTTAGGCTCTACATCCTAAATGAAGAGCAAAGGTTACGGCGATTGAAGAATCGAAAGACTTAACATCACTATCTCTTGATGAACTTATCGGGAACCTCAAAGTTCACGAAATGATCATCAAGAAAGATTCCAAAATAGTCAAAGCTAAAGGAGAAAGGAGATCTCTTGCTTTAAGGCTAAGAAGAAATCAGTGTTAGAGGATGTTCGACTTCCAAAAGTGAAGATGAAGAATACGCCATGGCGGTTAGAGACTTCAAGAAGTTCTTCAAAAGAAGAGGTAGATTCGCGAGACAACCACGGAACGACAAAAAGACGTTTCAAAGAAAGCCGAATGACAAGAACGGAAAAAGTGATAAAAATTGTTTAATACACACACAAATTCAATGACCCAAATCAATGTTTTCTATAATAAACAACTTTTGTATTTTATCTACAAAATAACAACGTTATGTAAACTAATAACAATCACCACACTCAGAAAAACAACAATTTCCAACCATAACTTGTTTTCTAACCTAGTCCATGTTAGAAAAATTTAGCAACACTACTCAATAAGTCGTGATTTACGCGTCCATTTAGATATATTGATTACTCTCACTCAATAAGAAGCATCGATCTAGACTCCAACCCTCTGCATGATCCTACGATGCACTCGAGAGTGAAATATCACTATGTGTTATACTGTTGCATAGCAGAGATCATTTTCAAAAGTTCTTTGTTTTTTGGAATATACGTTATTTTTTAGCCACTGTCTTCTAAAAAAAAAAAAAAAAAAAAAGCCAACCTTCGCGACAAGGTGAACAGCCATGCCATTCACACCAACCTACCCGAAAGTCTCTCTAAGATTCTCGATGTCATGGTTTTAACCATTGTTTTGGGTCCTTTGGAATTAAGAAATAAAGATTTTCTTTGCTTTGAACGGCCAACAAATACCTCATATTCATAACATCAAGTTGGATTTCCCACAAACTGGATTTTCAATTGGAAAGATTGTGTTAAAGGGGGGGGGCAGGAACATTCTTTAAATTTGTGTTTATGTGTGGCCAAGTGACCCGTTGCAGCATCATTCCACCATGTTTGTAATTACCATTCTCTTTTTGCTATTATCATAATTATATAGTATAGATGTTTCCGCTTGTTTTAATAATTAAAGTTCTAAACAGATCCTTTATAGATCAAAAAGGAAAAAAACCCTTGATTTGCACGTCTCTATACAAACACCACGAGTCGCATAGTTTCATTTCATTTTTAAGTAAGAGATAAAAGAGTCACTTTAATTTTAAATTTAGAAGGTAACGGGTCATACCTAGTGATTTATGTTGCAAGGAAATGAAGGACTCTTTCTATGAAAAAAATATTGGAAGTATTCTCAAATGTACATGATTGTTTCAGCCGCATTGTTGATAGTGTGATTATCTGCAAACAGTAAGGACGTTATACGCATTGTTCAAACTTCAAAATATGCAAAATGTAGATGAAAGTTGGATGCTCGAATATGTCATTTTCTAGAGTAGGGGATGAACCTAAAAAACATGTATGTCTAATACCAGCACTTAAAAATCACAGAACATAATAAAATATCATAAATACATTCAATGTTCAAACAATTTGTCTTAGTTATATTTGTAGAATGTTTTTCAAGACTTTGTCTGCATCCATTAGCATTAGCAAATCTACCATACAAAAAAAGAATATGGTAGAGAAATGTAATGGCTTTTGTATTTATAATACCATGAACCAAAGTCAAAAACCATAAACAAAAGGTAGAAATTGATACGATAGCCTATGATCCATCTTAATTACATCATCTAAGATTTTTAAATACACCGCATTGTCTCTAGGTATAATAGTAGAATTTTTTAGATACATCACAACTGTCTCTTCGATTAATTCGGTAGAACAACACAAACGTTGAATCAATACTGACATTAGAAATGAGAGCCAAATGGAAAGAGAACCGCTTTGCATTATCCACAGTTTGTACCAAAAGACAATACAACTATTAGTCTAATCTGATTCATATTTCCAAGAACAAAACACATCTAAAAAAGAGCACACCACCACACTAAGATGTTTACATGTTTAGATAATTATTAATTTCCCATTGTCACATTCACGTTCTGTTGTAAATTTGCTACTCGAACGACCATAAGTTTCACCTGAAATCCTTTCTCATGACGTCAAGGGATGAGCTAAAAAATTTGGACACAACATATAATATTACTCATGTTTTCATCACGATTAAACACATAACCAAACACTCAATATCCATATATACCTTAGTGCCAATAGTATCGGTTAGGGATGATTAGTGCCACAAACTACAAACCACAGGGATGATTTTTGCAGTTTACTCTTCTTTTTTTTAGAACGATAACTATTATAAAACCAACTAGCAAGAAGCTAAAAAAAGAATTACAAAGAGATCAAATAAGGGTGTTGCAACCAAATTACATATATACCCAAACAAACTTAAAAATTACATATATGTTCATCTTTTGCTTCAAAATTACATATATATTCTTCTTTTTAAAAAAATTCTTGAAAAATTTTGAAAAAATTCCACAAGATCATGTATGTTAGTGCATAAAAAAGTTGTGAAGGAAGTTTTTCTAAAAGTGGATAGTTTTGCCAAAACAAATTGTTAAAAAAATGTTTGTGCATTAAAAAATTGTTTTCGTACCAAACTTCTTTTTATTTTTTTCATCGAAATATTATTGCGCATCATAGTATATAACAAGTATAAAATTTTGTGAATCAATAAAATTTTTGTAAAGGAAGTTTTTCTAATTTTGAGTTTTTATATTTTTTTAATGCACACAAAACGAAATTTTGATGTACAAAAATTTATTAATGCCTAAAATTTTTAACTTGTTATAGTATGATGTGCAATAAAATTTTGATGTAAAAAAGTCAAAAGAAGTTGGGTACAAAAACCATTTTTTTTATGCACAAAAAAAGATTTAATGCACAAACGTTTTTTTCATAATATTTTTCGGCAAAACTATTCACTTTTAGGAAAACTTCTTTCATAACTTTTTTATGCACCAACATACACCATATTGTGAATTTTTTTTAGAAATTTTTGAGAATTTTAAAAAAAAGAGGGATATATACGTAATTTTGAAACAAAATGAGGGATATATATGTAAAAATTAAGTTAGTTTGGATATATATGTAATTTCTCTGCAAATTAGGGATATATATGTAATTCCCCCTAAACGTAAAATATACGGTTTGTGATAATCAAACATATATTATATGAAACACAATAGTCAAAAAAAACAAAAAAGAAAATAAACATCTTCAATCTTTTTTCGTAAATGCGAGATACGTGTACATGCATTATGATCATAAATTGTGTACCACTTCTTTGTAGACCACGTTGGTGGTAAAATTAGTGAGATTTCCGTCTTCGTCACAAATAACCATCTTCAATTCCTTTTTGCTCTTAACGCGAGTGACAGCTACGTATAACTTGCTATGTGTAAAAACAGGTCGTGACAAATACAAACCGACTCAATTTAACATGAGATATATTCACATTTATATAATAATATAGAGTCCATTTATTAAATTCAAGATGTACTAACCACTAACATGGACCTCAGAAGTGTGTTTAGTGCGACTATTGTGACTTTGGTTGCAATTCCCAGTTTAGGGTAAACTAATCATTATTTAGGGCAAACTATTTATTAAGTGTAATAAAGTTATTGTTGAGGTAAATGTATATATAATTATGAAGATATTCATGGCATTAAGCACTTGATTGTCATGTTATATGATCACGTTATTTGATCATGATTATTTAGGTTGCAACTTAAATTAAAAATGCATATCTAAGGGGCTTTTGGCATTGAGGTTTGAAGCTGATTATGTGATACCGAGATTAGAAAAATACCACTCCAAGGAGCAATCATTTTCATTTAAAGAATTTGGCAAGAATATATGTGTTCACTGCTCAAGGTTCAGTCATCTATGATGCTGAATTGATGGCATACTGGAAAAATAAGATTTGTTTGGCACAGTGGGACAGCAATATGGCTGGATTAATTTTGGTTGGCTGTTCTTTTAGTTTTAAGATGTGCAAATGGGTCATCTGGGTTAATGGTTGTGGGTCCGGTTTAAGTTGTTCCAGTGGGGGTAGCGAAGGTCCTGCATTATGCGTGTATTTTAATTAAGAAAGAAGACACACAATGACGCTATTTTTCTACAAATCGATATGCAAATGTTACAATCTTAAAACTCATTTACAGAACACTATTATTCACACAAAAAAAGATATTTTCAAAGTTGGAAGAAAAGAGTAATGCAAAGGAAGTGGAGAAGATGAGATTGCAAGAAAAGAGCATGCTAATGTGGTTTGACCTTCAAGGTCAAATGAAATGATTTTCAACTTTAACATTGTTAAAGTTAAAAGCTCTCATGATTTTGAAGTTCTCGAAACTGATACCAATATGCTCTGACCTCAAAAGTAAAAAAACACGCTTCTTGACTACGGGTTAAATAGGTTAAGACAACCGAATAACCTTGATACAAAAGATGAACATTCTTACTTTTGTTATGTACTTTTTATCGGATGCAAATTTATCTTGTATTGCGCAAGACATTTACTATTTAACTGTATGTTCTCAATTTCCCCCATGAGCCTTGACATAGTTACTACTCCACCATTGATAAAGTTACTATTTTTCATGTGAAAAAAGTGTTGATGTTTAAAATTTTCAAGTGACCCTTTACGACATAAAACGCTATGGTGGCCTTGGTTAAGCATTGCACGCCAAACTGCAATATATTTCCTTTGCAATCTTTTCAAATTTTCATGCTTTACAACATGTATGTCTGTAATTTTATAGATGCCAACCACACATCCAAAATTCACCAAGAAAGGCAAAAAAAGAGCTATGTGGCATCATTGCCCCAGACTTGCAAACCCTGTCTAGGAAAACACGAGTAGTGTAGAAAGGATATCATCGGTAATAGTTTTCATACTATCTTACCCCTAATATAGTTGATCCCTCTTAAGTTATTTCACATGCATTTAATATACTCTTAGAGGCTGTTTGGTTCACCAATATTTATTGGCTTTTGCTGTATTCACATTCCAAATCCTTTAAAGCACGTGTTTGGTAAAAAAAAGTAGGAGGGCTTTGTATATCTAGGTCCACAAAAGGATGGTTTATTAAACAATTGAGCAAGGACTGGTATTAAAATACGAAGTATTATTAATCAAATAAAGACAAATTGCCCATAGAAAAATCACAGTACCCTTTCTCTTCCATTCCTCTTTCTCTTTCAATCATCTTTTCCTCACTTTTTTCATTATTCTTGTATACCTTTAACTTTTTATTAATAAGATCTATTTAATTGCTTCCATATCTCAAGTAAAATCTATTTTGTTTTGTTTCAGTTCCATGGATATAGATCATTCTTCTTGACCTAATTTTGTTGTTGTTGAAGAAATCGAAATGTGGTAGATGTATGTTTGATTTCGAGTTTTTTTATCCAAGTGTTGATTCTTACGTAAGGTGAATTTGTATATCTTTGATTATCACTTCAATCTTAAACATGACCAACATAATTGGTTTTTGTTGTTACAAGTTAGGTAGGTTGTAAAATAGAACAAATTGTGTGGATTAAGCTGGTTGAAAAGAATTATAGATATGATTGTGGCATTATTTCTTGAAGATCATAAAGTCTTGTATAATGGGATGATAACACAGTTTGTGCTTCGTGATGATAGGAGGGCAGGATAGTCTTTGTTGTTGATTTCACTAGAATCTTGTAACAAAAAAATTTCTAACCAAACAAAAAAGGGTATTCTAAATATCAGTATTTAAAAATCCCAATATTTTTAGATATAACTGTGTTTTAAAACTAGGGATTTAAAATTGCAAACCAAACGCCCCCTTAGAGGCCTTGTAATAATCTTTATACTACCTTACTTGTGCGTTGTCTTAACGGAATATTAAATAGATGGCTGGTTCATGTAATCCGTTCATGACCTAGGAAATACTTACACAGATCATCACAAGTGTGACAAAGCAACGGATCCAAGGAGTAGTGCATAATTAGGTAAATACATTTGTTTATCATAAAGTTATCACCATTAGTTTAGATATTAATTAGTTTAGTTATTATTTAATCAAACCAACATCTCAAACCATAGATTTATCTGCTTTTTTATAAATATAAAAATACAAAAAGAATCTTCTCTCAACCCTTAGAATTCTGTTAGACCGTGATCAAGTCTGCCCAACCTATTCCCCTAAAGAACGATAACAACCCCCGATTTTTTCCTATACTACACTGCAACGATTAGGTACACTGCCTATGGAGTTGTAAAACTTCGTGTAGAAGTCCCTTACGACCTCCGCATCAAGCTTTTGGCGCTGCTGCGTGGGGAATAGTTAGGTTTCGATCATAGTTTAACTTAGTTCTACTCACATGAATCCTTTCAAGTGAGATTTTAATTTCGTATATTAGCTTTCTCGTAGTCTATCTTTTCTTTGTGTTAATTGTTCGAAATCCATTCTTGTCAACCACTATGGGAGACGCGAATCCTATACGTACTCTTGGAGATTACTCTAAACCTAACCACGAAGGCTACAGGAACACCATTGAGCTCCCCGTAAGGAATAACGTGGTACCTCTTCGATCTGACACCATCCGGTTGGTGCAAAATGGATGCTCATTCCACGAACTTTGGTCTGAGGATCTAAACCAACACCTCAAGGATTTCTTAAAACTTTTGGAATCACTTGACCTTTATGGTGAAAACAGGGAAAGAATGAGCCTGCGTTTATTTTAATTTTTCCTTCGCGATCAAGCTAGCAATTGGCTTAAACGTCTTCCAGCAGGATCCATCACCACATGGGAGGATCTTACTACTTATTTTCTTGCTCATTCTTTCCACCAGGAAGGACTACAAAACTCTGCAATGATATCCTGATGTTTGATGTACTATCATGTAGTGTCAATTTATTGATTACCAAGTTTTAAATTTATATTTAGCTAACTTATCCTAAAACAAAACTTTAACGGGCAGTGTACCCGATCGGGTGGAGTTTCGCGGTAAGTAGGGTGTCAAACACTAAGAGTAAGGTCGTTAACCTTATATTCTATTTGTATTTTAACTACTCGAGTTATGTTAATTCTAATTACTTGTTAAAACTATGCTATATACGTTTTCTAATAGGATTGGGGGTTTTCAGCCTGAGTGTCACACCCTGACAATGGCGGAAACTCGAGAATGCAAAACCAATAAGTAAAAAAAATAATCTGAACCAGAATAAGCCACGTCTATATTAGAACTATAGAGTTATGAGGCCGTGAGTCCATTAAGCTCCATATTATAAATAAAAAGCTTTTAAAATGTCACACCCTGACAATGGCGAAAACTCAGGAATGCAACATAATGATCAATCATAACACAAGATACAAAATAGAGAAAACTACATTGCAAAAACTCCAAGTGCTATGAAGACTATCAACCTCAAACAATGTTGAGTGATGTCCCAAATCACAACTAAAATCCACAATCACTTACAATTATTCAAATGCCCCACATGGGTCAATAATCCAAACTTATTCAGAACAACCAAATACTAAAAACAAACAACAACAAGCAAGAACTTCACATGAAAAATCCACTCTGGATACATCTAAGACTGCTATCAAAATCACCAAACTATTCTTCTTCACTTCACCTGAAAATGGATACACGAAAACGTCAACAACAATGTTGGTGAGCTCGTAGATTTGACCTTAAACCCAAAAGAATGCAATTAATTCAACATTGAACAATAGTGTTATATGACATGAAATATGCAAACAAACCCCTAGTCTTACCGCTAATCAATAAACATATGTCCTTACAGCGCCTAAAAGGCCTACACAACTGGAGTACTAAAATTAAGGCAAGACCACACACAAAACCAGAGGTAGGGCGTACACCATCCCTCAAATAATCACAACAAATACTGGGTAGGCATACCCATCCGATCCAAACAATCATAGGCGTACCCTTCCGATCCAAACAATCATGCAACACATAATATTCACATGTACTCATAACACTAACCTTATCCCAAGAAACAAAAGCACATTTCACACAGATTAATTCAAAACTTTCAAAACACCCTTGAGTACATTTTTTCCCCAACAAAAAAATAGTAAAATGAGCTGCTAAACACACCTCAAGCAAGTCTTTAGCAACCAAATCTCAATCACACAAGCAAATGCAACGACGCCCGCACACGACCTAGTCCAGTTAATGTCCCAATTTAATCATCCAATTCCAAAACAATCTTCACGTTTGATGCATAGAGTAATAGAACGCATTGTGCAATTACCCAAAACAAATTAGTGTGTGATAGGTTGTACGACATATTTCCGACAATCAATATCAATCTCATTCCCGATTATCCATACTAAAACTATTTAGAGTAAATAGATAAGTAATATAAATAAATATTATAATTAATAATTATAAATATAGTCCGACAAGTCCCATCGGTAACTTTAGTCCTTTCAAAATATCAAATACGATAGAAAATGAAACGTTTACTCATAGTAAACATATTCGAGAAGTTTCGAGAAAAATTATATTTTTGACTTTATGAATTTATGCAAGTAATTAAATAATTAAATAATATTTATTAATTTAAAATTAAAAATCATGTTTTAGGAAAATTTCGAAATATAAACTTTTTTTACGAAATTTAAGAAACATGACCCTACGTTCATACAATATTTTTCCAAGGTATCAAACCTTATTTTTAACATTTTCATAAATTCGACACTTTTCGACAAAATTCCAAAATCTCAATCTTTAACGTTTACTAAACGTATCTTTACCAAAATATCCCCCCGTTTTTGATTTTCAATATCACTTCCAAATACATTTTTCACTTTCAAAAGTCCGTCCAAACTCTCGTACAACTAAATATCACTTATTAGGCTTTAAGGTTGGAAATATGACCCTCCCCTTTGCAGTTGTAACAGATGACAGTCTGTTGTTTCCCTGTGTTGCTTCCACTTGCTCCAGGTGTGTATTTTCTCATTGTTCTAGCAGCATAAGTAGTTTGTCTCCCCTGAACAGGTTGCACAGTTACTTTTCCATCATAGATGGTAGCTTGTTGATGAGGGTTTGACAAAGTCCTTAGCTGATTGTTGGTAGTAGGATACCGGGATGTGACAACAGCAGTTAAGAATGACATCATGTGATTGATCGCATCAATTGGATCATCCCCTTTCTGGAACACTGGAACAATTAGACCGGAGTCTGGTTAGGAAAATTCAGATTGTTGATGTTGGTAAGTTGTGGGAGCATATTCCAATTGTGGGATGGATGATTGTGGAGAATAAACGTTGTGGTGAACTGAGGATTGGTACTCATTTGATGGATAAGTGATTGAAAGAGGTGTTGATTGACTGGTTGTGAATTGTTGAGTCTGATAAGGTGTTACAAACTGTGAAGACGGATATGGTGAAACATGATGTTGAAGTTGAGAGTTCGGGAGAGTGTGTAGATGAGATTGATAAGTTGACGGAGGTAATTGGTGAGATGCAACTAAAGCAAGAGGATCGGAGTTACGTTCATGCATCAAACGAACTTCATTTGCATGTCTTTCGTGTTGTTGCAGGTAAGCATGAAGCTGATCAACATTGGTAGTATGCAAGTCTTTGACCAATTTAACATCAGTAACAAATTTGCTCCATTCATCAGGAAGAGTGTTTAAAAACTTGGTGTTAACTTGAAATTGCTCCAATGGCATCTTGTAGATGTTCATATCATTGAGTAACAGAGTGAACCTCAAGTAGTACTCATGTAACGACTCTCCTTTCTTGTAAGTGAACTTATCGAATTCATCATACAGCTTACATTCTCGTTCTTGTTTTGTTAACGACGTTCCTTGCATTAGCAGTTTAATCTTCTCCCAAAGATCTTTTGCAACACGATGTTGACTCACAAGAGCATAGATTTCAGTTGGAAGGCCTTGGAGAATGATGTTTATTGCTTTGATGTCACAATCAGCTTGAATGGCTTCAGCGGGAGTCAGTTCAATATATTCCTTAAGCCTTGTTACTCCATCCTCAGTGATTGAAGGCCAAACGAGTGGTCCTTTTTCAACAGAGGCAAGAATCATTCTTCCATGAGGTCTATTCAACATATACAGTTCCATTCGGCTCTTCCAAGAATCATACAAGTGTTTTTCAAGCATTGGTGGTTTGTTGTCTCCTCCTGAAAGAAGTGACTTATCGGCAAGAGTCGTCATTGTGGTATCAAAAAGATTACAAATTGATCGATCGGTGGTAGAAAGAAATTGTGTTTGGTTATGTGATTTTTGAGTCTTGAAATGAAACTACACGGGATTTTACAATTCTCAACAAAACCGAGAAAACAAGTTAATGTTTTACGGGATTTTACAAGTCAAAGAAATAACCGTATAATTTATAATTTAGAAATTAAGAAATTTGGGTTTTACTTGTTCGGTTACCAAAGAAAAGTCTAGTTCGGTCCTACTTATTCGGTTTCCAAATGGAAAACTAGTTCGGTCCTTCTCGTTCGGTTACCAAAGAAACAACTAGATCGGTCCTGCTCGTTCGGTCTAAAAAAAAACAGCTAGTTCGGTCCTTCTAGTTCGGTTCCAAATAGAGTGAATAGTTCAGCTTACTCGAATTTAGCTCGTTCGGTTCAAACTAAGAGTTATCTCGTTCGTCTATCTTGTTCGGTTAAGCTCGTTCGGTTCCAACTACTACGAAACTCAAATTTTTAAAACTCAAAAAGACATATTTTTAATGGTCTTTAGCAAAATTCTTGTACAACTAGTGTTACTAACCCTATAGGAACAATAAAAATAAAAACTTTAAGGTTTTTAAGCCAAAAAATTTTGAATCAAAAATTTGTTCTTTAATACTCGTTCGACTACCTTGTTCAGTTATCTTGTTCGGCTTACTCGTTCGGTTACCTTGTTCTGTTCTACTCGTTCGGTACCAACTGAAAATACCTAGTTCGGTTCCAACTACTACGAAACTCAAATTCAAAACTCAAAAAACATAATTATTTGAATGGTTTTTAGTAAAAATTCTTGTACAACTAGTGTTACTAACCCTATATGAACAATAAAAATGAAAACTATAAGGTTTTTAAGCCAAAAAAATTTGAATAACATCGTAATATTTGCACTAACATTATCAACTGGTTCAACTTCATTGCCGCTTCCCAAATTATCCGGATAATCAACCTTTTTCAGTGGTTTCCCATCATCATCCACAAACACAAGTTTACCCTACAGTATTTGTTATTCTAGAACATTAATTTTTCTACTATAGGGGTAGAACTTTGCCCCTCCTCTTGTGTACCAGAAGTAGTAGCCTTACTACCCGTTGATGAACAAAGAATCTCCTCATAAACCCAGATGATGAACAAAGAATCTTTTGTATCTACAAGGTCAAGGGCGAGAAAATATACTAAAGCAAAAATGAATAAAGCAAAGTATTCTTAGGAAACAATACCTTTCTAGAGTTGGTAAAAAGGTACAATAGTTGTCAACTATGTTCCTTAAAAAAGAGTTTATTTCATTACCTAGAATAGAAACATTTAATGAAATCTCAACACGTGTAAAGTATATACCCTTTGAAAACCTTACTTCTCTGCTGGAGAATATTTTTAAAAGAGTAAATGCATCTCTTGTAATAAATGTGATACACATTTAATAGTATTTACTTCTCGAATAGAACTTAGGCCGTTGGAAGATGGACTTGTGATTAGATGGAAAATGGATGAAGGATACAAAATGACTCAACACCAAAATAATGACTCAACCCCTCTATGGAAGCCATAGAGGGGTATATATAGCCCATACGCCTCTAAACTATACATAGTTGCCTATTCTAGTCCTCGCGTATTTGACTATGATAAACTATGGTAATTTGGTAATGTCGTCATGTAAAAGTGAATTCCCAACAATCTTCCCCCACGAGACGATATACAGAGTTACTTACAATAATTTCCTATCAAGTACATAATGATTAAGAACAAGAACTTCCATGAAGCTTCATATGCTGATGACGTCTTCTGTGGTGTTTGACTTCAATTCCTACACTCCTACATTAAATCATCTTTGTAGTACTTTGTAGGAGAAATACTGTAATAGGCACGAACTAAGTAACCCATACACTTCTGGTTAAGGAGAAGCTTTTGAATTAGCTTCCCCCTAATTCGTGCCACATATTCTTTATTTAGAAGCTTTCAAAGCTTCCCCCCAAACTAGCAATGAATTAGCTTCCCCCTAATTCATGCCACATATTCTTTATTTAGAAGCTTTCAAAGCTTCCCCCCAAACTAGCAATCCTCTCTTGAGCAGTTTCAAAGCTTACTTACAAGCTTAGAATAATTAAGTGCACAGCGGAACTGGTAGGATACCACATCAAATATTACTGCTCCTTTAAGAATAAGCTTAGTGATTGATCGTTTGGGGTAAGCATTATCTGGATCAGCAATGTATCTTCTCATGCTTGAATAATTCTTCACACAACACTTCCCCCTGGGATTTCAAATAATGCATATAAAAGTTCTCAAGATATCACTTCCCCCATGTGTCCGAAGAAATGCACCCAAAAGCCATAGGTTAAAGCACTGATATTCTCTGCGGATACGACATTTGTCTTCCCGGCATGGCCTAACTTAAAAAAATTCAAGAAAGATGCCCCATGTCAAGCTTTCAAGAACAAGAAAGGCAAAGGCTCAAGGGTGAATCTTCTCCTTCCCCCTTGCTGGTTTCGACATGTCGGAATCAGCAACACCTTGGACGCGCATTTACTTGAGTACTTGTGTGAGGAATAAATTAGCTCAGATCTAACCCGTGAGAATTAATTGCTGATCAAATCTTTACTCATAACCTCTCTCTGGCTATCATTTTACCAACCGTTTTGTAGGCTATTTGAAGTAACTACTGATGAAGTAAACCAGATATACCAAACTTGAAACTGAAGAAGAAGAATTTCCCGTTCTTGTGACTTAAGCTTGCGCTAATGTTGGAAGAACGGTGTAGAGAGTTTGTGCTCCAAGCAAATCTCTAAGTACTCAATACGCCACCAAAGTATGAGACTTTCATCACCTCTTGCGATTATCCACATCGACTTAGCGTGTGACACTGAGTACTACAATGTAACTCCTTTAAGTGATAGTTAGCCAGGTCATCAACCATCCACCCCTTGACTGCTGGAAACTAGATAAACCAAGTCTTCAACTTAAATTAAGCTCGAGCAAGTTATCATTGAAAGTCATGCATCCATCCAACCCCGACTTCAAGATAAAATAAGAACACGCCTTCGTGAAATGCCACTTCAATCTCAAATAAGTGATACCCGATCAACTCCGTAATCACTTAATAAAATTAATTCCAAATTTAGCCTTCAAGTTTCATGATTCTTTATCCAAATTGATCCCGGTCTCGTCACATTGTCACTTTGTCATCATTAAGCACAAATGTGATCATTAACAACTAAATATAGCAAAAAAATCATCCCAAGTGAGTCATTTAGCTAAATTTAGTGTTAATATAAACATTTAATACTCAAACTATTATACCCAGGTCCATCACAAACAAGCCCACTCAATAAACTTGAAGCCCAAATTACGTTACGCCCAATATACTTAAACACAAATTTAGATACCACAAGATGTTGTATTGGCTCGGTCCACATACGTCATTTCACCAAACCCATCATATTAATTTTGTATATAATCCAGTTACCACATTGGCCCATTAAAATCTATCCCAACAACAATCATAACCGGCCTATTACAAACATGTTTGTAAAGCCACGAATCCATCATAACATGATCCACTCCAAAAATGAATAAACCTGGTCCAACTCACATCTAAAACACTCAACTTGAAATGATAAGTCACCAAATCTTTCATATCAATTTACCAACAAGAAATAAACTACAATCTTGCAGCCACACAAACGAATATAACCCTTATCCCTCCAATCATACAAATCTCATTTGATTTCATGCTATAAATGAAAAAAAAACCTTATGAATCTTTTTGTCTTCTCATGTTATACAAAGCACTCAAAGACAAAGAAGTCTCGGCTAAGATCTTTTATGAAAGGTCTTGGGTAGGTTTTAATTTTTTGTTCTTGTTTCTTTCAATCGAAACAAAGATTTGATTATAACATAGTTGTTATGATACAATCTTTAGTTTCACAAATTAAAGATAGTTTGTACCATCACAGATTTGTGAAGATTTTTCATTTCGTGTTCTTGATCTATTAAGGGTCAAGGGGTTTTATTGTTAAATACGAACAATGAATCGAGATAATAAGAAAATAGGATTAATTATTGTTTTCGAGTCTTTGATGAGGATGAAGATGGTATAGGATCAGATTGAAGTTGGTTGTTGATTTGTGACGATGAGATTAAGTTAGATTAGGAGTTAGATTTGGTTATGTTGTTGGATCTGTTAAGGCTGTGATTGTGATGATGGGTTGTAGATGGTATGTTGATGTTGGTTCGATTTGATATGGGTTTGTGTTGTTGTGTATAGTCTTTCTTGAGTCAGTCCTTCTTGAGTCTTCATATCATTTTCGTTTTTCATTTGGACCGACTCATTAATGACTGGTAAGGCAGACTTAGTTGAGTCGACCCGGGTCAACTCGGTAATGACCGAGTTGACTCGGTTTGGGTTTGGTTCTAGCAACTCGCTACCAAAAATCAATTTGGCAAGTGTTTTGTTTAGATTTGACCATGTAAAAGTGTTCAATTTGTACATGTACACCAACTCTCTAATCCAAATCGCTATAGATCTGCCAACTCACCACCCTGTTATTTTTTAACTCGCTACTTTGTCTGTTCTTCAACTCGCTACTGTGGCTTTCTCAACTCGCTACCTGTCCTTTTGTACTTTTCCTGAAAATGTGGATCTGTGTTTTTTGTCTTTTTGTTCAACTCGCTATGAAGAAACTCATAAAAAAGAGCTCGAACATGGTTATTTAAGTACTCTAAACAGCAAATCTGAATGAGTATTGAAAACAGAAACATGTAAAACATATAATAGTGACTGACTGAGACACCATGAATGAACAGCAAATCTGAATGAGTATTATCCTGACATTTTCACAAGAAAAAGACACTAAAATTAGCAGCATTAAGATCAGACCTAAACAGTGACTGACTGAGACACCATGAATGAACAGTAATTGAGACATGAATAGTAACCGAGACAATAACCCATGATACAAAAAGATGTGACAAATTTAATGATAAAAAATAACACAACGAACTGGACCATAATTGTAACCCCAACCCAAAGAACGCAATCGAGGCCATGATGCCACTTGTTAAGTATAAAAGAATTGTTGATCCGGTGGTCTTGGTAAATCAAACCATATGGTAGTCATGTTTTAGAGAGAAGAAGAGAAGAGGAATAACCAAAAGATGTGTAAATAATATGAAAGTGAAAATGTTACAAGTTTCTCACTCCTTCATAGAAGCTGTTTCTTGAGTTGTTTGTGAGGTACTCGTTGGCGGTGCATCTTGATCAATTATAGTTGAGGAAGATGTACTGGTGGAATAGCAGGTTATGGGGCAATGACTGCAGGAACTTAAGAATCAACACAAGATGGAGGATTAAGGCACTCATCAAACATAGGCTGAAACAATGTTTCCTAGTCGTTCTTTGTTGGTGGGACATACGGTGTTGGAGAAGGAATGTTTTGCACGAGTCCTAAACTGATTGTTCCAGGAGTTATAAGTTTAGGCTCGGGTGCTGAACTGAATTGTTCAGAAGCCATTGTGTCAACTCATCAAAATCAACATTAATAGTTTCAATGATTAAACGGGTTCTTTTTTGTAGATTGGGAATGCTTTCTTTGCAGGAGCGTAACCAATAAAGATTCATATATCAGCTTATGTTTAACTAACCAAGGGACATCATGTCATTAGTAGGATAACAGAGAGAGCACAAGACATAGGAGATAAGATAAGTAGGTTTTTCAATCATGGATAAGTTTCATACGGTGTTTTGTTTGTGACCGTTTGTCGATTAAGAACAGTTTTGAGTATAGCGAGCGTGCAATCGCGTGCCTGCGCGAGCATGGCGCGGGGCAATGAGAAATAACAAAGGCCGTGTTGAAAAAGATCAACATGGTGCGAGCAGCTTCCACTAAAGTACAGTTCCATCTTTCAACAACGCCGTTCTGTTGTGAAGAGCGAGCAACTGATGTTTGATTTGAGATTCTGACTTCTGCATAGTAAGCTCTTAGTGCCTGATTGACAAATTCAGTGCGCGATTATCGATTGATGTTTACTAAACATTTTGCATTTAGACAAATTTGAATCATTTTGAGGAATTTAATCATGAACTATTAGATTTTAGAAAAAGACTCGATCACCTCGTGTATTTTACAGTTTATCGTAGTTTGTAGTTTAATGTGTAATGTATGACATACGGGTAATGGGCTGGGTATAAACCTACACGTGTAAGCCTCATAACTAGAATGTGATTGAGAAGACACCTTTGCTAGATTAACTTCATCACGTGATTCTTTAATCAACTTTTTGATCACAAGTGGAGCGAAGTTAGACACTTCCTGGGGCAGAATCTGAGGCAACTGATCTTTTACTTGCTCTTTGATTCTTGCCGTGAGAGACTCTGAAAGGAAGTTCATGAATTCTTCTCTGGTTTCTCCCAACCTTGTGTCTAGATGTTCATCAATTAAAGTTGTCACTTAAGTGTGTAGAGGGTCATTTTATAGTTTAGCCACTTCTTTTTCCAATGTTGTGATTCTATCGTTGAATCGAAAGACTGATGTGAAGTCAGGAAGTGTTGATAGAGGATTTGTAGTTTCAATTGTCAGTGGTGGAGTGGGTGTTGTTAGTATTGATGGAGGAGTGAAGGTTTGTGATGATTGAGGAATGTTTGTGAGTACAAGTGATGATTCAGTGATAACAGAAACCAATATTGTAAGAAGAGTGGGTGCCTGAGTTTTTAGGACTTCATGGTGTACATGAACATCTAGCGGAGAAAATATTTCTACATTAGCTTGAGGAATATCTAAAAATTTTAGGAATTTTGATGCCATGTCGGATGAGAGAGAAGAACTAGTAACAGGAACTTCAGTCTTCTTCGTAACTATAGTAATTGTCACATGAGCATTGATTCGTTTTTAAGCATACACTTATATAGCAACCCTAATACAGATCCTGACCGAATGCCCTTGACAAGGCAAAAGGTCAAATTCACAAAAGGATAATACACAAGATAGAATCATGATAAAAGTTCCGGAAGAGATATTCCCGGGCGTATGTCCCAGAGGCTGCAATTGAAGGTAATCTGGTTTGATGCGAGAAATTGAATGATGGAGAATATTTAGATATGATGGAACACTGATATAATTATACTAAAATTAATTAAATAAACCTAATTTAATCTAAGGGAAACAAGACTATAAGAAATGGGATCTTTAAGACTACGGGAACAAAATTAGTTTATCAGGGAAATCCATAGAATTTAAATTTTACTAAAATCGGGGAACAGATAGGTATCGGAAACCTAATTACTAAAAATTAAAGAATAATAAATGCTAAATTAATTAAAAATTAAAATTAAATTCTAATTAACTTAATTTGAAAAATAAAAAAAACTAGATTAAAACGGAGGTCGTTGGAATTGTAAAACGAA
Organism: Tanacetum coccineum; assembly: GCA_026074375.1. Lineage (NCBI taxonomy): Eukaryota > Viridiplantae > Streptophyta > Magnoliopsida > Asterales > Asteraceae > Tanacetum > Tanacetum coccineum. The sequence continues at coordinate 4,193 of BQNB010022895.1, read as the reverse complement.
AAGAAACGGTAAACGCACGGTAAACGGTTAAGACATGAAATTAAGAAAAAATTAAGCTACACTAATTTATATTTTTCCTAGACACTAAATGAAAAGAAAATTTTATAAAAAAGAAAAATATTTTTTTATTAATTTTTGGATTTTTTATGAATTTATAAAGATTAATAACTAATTAAAACTAAGAAAATAGAAAAAGACAAAAAATAAAAGTTATAAAAATTCTGAAAAAATAAAATTAAATAAAGAAAAAGTTAAACAATTCTAACAAATATAAAAATGCCCATAAGTTACTGTTTAAATTAAAAAGTAATTAAACTAATTAAAAATTAAACTACCTTAATTTATATTAATTAAATTAAATAAACAAACAGCTGTCAATTATAGGGACTAACAGGGTAAAGGGACAAGGACTAACGAAGCTAAGGCATACTAACAGTGGGGACTAACAATTATAACCATAAAAGACAAAATTACACAAACAGTCCCTGAGTTGGACCCCGATATTCAAAGCAAGTCCAAACAGCTTATTATCAAAAAGCTATAAAAGCAAAGTTGTTAAGGGGCTCAAGGGGAGCAATTTTCATAATAAGCACTTAGCCTCAATCTCACTAAATAAGCCAGAAATTTAAGCTTTTGGACTGACAGTACTTTAAAAAGGCTTATGAGCTTATTTTTCTGTCTTATTGGGATTTAAGCTACAAAATAAGCTACAACTATGGGAAACAGTTAATAGGGAGAGGGGAGTCCTAAATAAGCTAAGGTTTCTAGAATAAGCCCTAAAATAAGCTGGAAATGACTTAAGCTATAATGACAGTTTTCAAAAGGAAATCAGAAAGGCCTAATTTTGAGCTTATATTAAAAATGTTAAGACATGTATAGTATATAGCTCTCAAGATCTACAAATTGAGTATTATGCAGACTGTCTAGTCACATAAGATTATTAAGTATCTCGCCACTAACCTTCTAGAGCCAAGATATTAAGTGAGAACTATAAACAACTTTTAAGTAGTAAGTCTTGTGTAGCTTATGTGGTTGTTATTTGTTATAAGCTCTCTCGATCGATTATAGTGTGAAATGGGCTGCTCTCTCTCGATACATTAAATGCCTGTGTAATAGAGCCTGTATGTCGCTCACCTAGGTGTATTGAAAGTCTACCAACTGCGCTAGCTGGAGCTGTAGCAGCCGATAGACAGTTTCGAGGCTTCAGCCAATAGAAAGCTCTTGATGAGAAAAGAAAGCCTTGATTATACAGGTGCCCGATTATCTAGATAAACCACATGACCATATATCCACCCCTATACCTAGCTCACAATCAGATGTAATAAAGGCAACCACCAACCCCTCCCGCGTGACGCGCATCACCATCGTGCTCTCCCTTTTTCATAAGTTTGAAATTATTAAAAATGGAATAATCATGCTGATATTGGACTTCTTGAATTTGGCCATTTTTCAAAGAAATGGCACATTGTGGGTACTTTGACTTTCATTGGTGAGGTTTTTAAAGACTGAACAAATGTGGTCTCCTTTTTTGGCTTTGTTTTTTGTAACTCAAACAAAACAAGAAATGATTGTGGTGGGTGTTATGCTGTTTCACTAGCGTAAGCTCTTAAGGTCACTTTGGCTTATTGAAAATTTGACAATTTATTAAGGACCCTTAAAATTTTATTTTTATACTAAAAATTATAGTTAAAATGGACCTAATGAGCCCACACACTCAGCCAAGATTGGCTGAGTGAACTTGACCCACAACCATACTCCATATGACCCATTTTGGGGTTAAACCAAACACCCCCTTAAGTATAAATTTCGGGTTTTTTTTTATCTTTTTTAGTGAAGAAAGGGCTAGAACAGAGATGTTAAGTTGAGCTTAACAACTTTTACACATGGTTATGTAAGATTAAACAGGTTTAAAGGTTTTAATTTATACTTCGAATTTTTAGCAAATGCAATATTTCAAAGAAAACTCTTAACTTTTATTAATGCTGAAAATATTACAACATAAACTTTAAATAAGCTGAATACAACAATTTTAAAGCAAACTTAAGTAAATTTTAAACTAAGAAAGTAAAAACAGGGATTATGGTCTTCGGCTTGCTCTCTTTCCTTTTATAGAGGCTCAAAGGCATCACTTGGTCATGGGTTGTGTTTGCTGTGAGAGTAGAGAGTCTCCAAAGCAATCCTAGCCCTCCATTTTGTAGCTTCAGTTGTTGGAGGTGGTGTGGGAGTTGACACAAGAGGTGGAGGAGTGAAGGTTTGTAATGATTGAGGAAGGAATGTGGTAGTTTGAGTATTTGGTACCTCATGCTGAACTGGAATGTCAAATGGAGAAACGAACAGACTTTCTAGAAGATTTCGGTTAAGACTTGGTGCCTTTGGAAGAGCCAGACGTTGAATCTTTCTTTTTCTGACCTGTGGTTGGTTCTGCATCTTTGCTTGTCTTTCTCTTCTTTAACCCTCGGTCTGATCCAGCGGAAGGGTCTTCATCTTTATCCTTGTCTTTTCGGCCACGCTTCAATGAATATACATCATAAGAGAAGAAGAAATCTTTGTCGAGATCGTAAGATTTTTTCAAACTATCATAGCAATCTCGGTGTTCGGGAGCTGCCAGATATGATTCACTTTTCTCCATTTTGTCGATGAGGATCTTCTTTAACTCAAATTCAGTAAGTGTAGAAGCAGCCTCATAAGTAGAATGTGGTTGAGAAGACACCTTTGCTAGAGTAACTTCATCACGTGATTCTTTAATCAACTCTTCGATCACAGGTGGAGCGAAGTTAGACACTTCCTTGGGCAGAATCTGAGGCAGTTGATCTTTTACTTGCTCTTTGATTCTTGTCGTGAGAGATTCTGATAGGAATTTCATGAATTCGTCTCTGGTTTCTCCCAACCTTGTGTCTAGATGTTCATCAACTAAAGTTGTCACTTGAGTGTGCAGAGGGTCTTTTTTAAGTTCAACAACTTCTTTTTCCAATGTTGTTATTCTATCGTTGAATCGAAAGACTAATGCAAAGTCAGGAAGTGTAGATAGAGGATTTGTGGTTTCAATTGTCGGCGGTGGAGTGGGTGTTGTCGGTATTGGTAGAGGTGTGAAGGTTTGTGATGATTGAGGAATTTTTGTGTATACAAGTGATGATTCAGTGATAACAGAGACCGGTATTGTAAGAAGAGTGGATGCCTGAGTTCTTGAGACTTCATGGTGGACATAAACATCTAGTGGAGAAACTATTTCTGCATCAGGTTGAGGAATATTTGAAAATTTTAGGAATTTTGATGCCAAGTCGGATGAGCGAGAAGAACTAGTAACAGGAACTTCAGTATTCTTCGTAACTGTAGTAATTATCACATGAGCATCGTCAACAACTTGTTCTTGAGTTGTCTCTAAATTTCTATTCCCTTGTTGAGCTTTATTCATTTCAACATCAACACCTTCACCTTGAACAACCTCTTTACCAGTCTGAGTGGGTTCTTCCAATCTTGCGTCTACATCATCATCAAATTGGTCGGTAGCGTCATCCATTCCCTTATCTTCATCACTTTCAATCTCATCATCTTCAGATTCATTTTCTTGATCAAATTCCTCTTCTTCTTGATTATCATCATTAGATTCTTCATCTTGCTCTGAATCAGATTCTTGCTCTTTACTTTCATTCTCCTGCTTACTGCCTTCATCACTTGACTCTTGTTTGTTTTTGCTATCGTCTTTATCATTACTCCAAGACTCAGATCCACTCTCAGTAGAGTCATCTTCAGTCACATCGGGAACTCCTGGTTTATCACCAGTTCCTTTACTTGTGATGGTAGGAGTGATCTTTTCAACACTTGGAGGTTTTTTGGCAATAGTACCAGAACCACTAGGATGTGTCTTGTGAAAGTCCCTTAAGCTCTTCTTTCTCACTTCTTTCAACTGAGCCATTTCAGTCAAAGCTACTTCAGATAGCAGCTCAATTCCTTTACCATGAGCAACATTCATCTTTTCCTTTTCCTTTCCTTTAAACTTTGTTTCCACCGGAGGCTCTCTGATGACGATACCTGTTGCAGGCTTAGTTGAAGACTTCTTGACAGATCTCTTAACTCGTTTGCCTTTTGTTACAGGTTCTTTATCTATAAGGACTAGATCACTTTCCTTTTTAGAAGGAGAGGCTTTCTTGAATTTTCTAGCAACCTTGGGAGACACCGCACCTGTAGCATAGCCA